>JAECWU010000081.1:0-191998 GCA_018150985.1 Chymomyza costata | reverse complement strand
AAAATCAACATGCCTACTAAAGTTTTGAAATCTTCAATCTAACTACGGGTCGACTATCTTATTGCTCTTAGGCTTTCAGCTTAAAAAAAATATCATAACTCTGCAATTAAACTTATTCTTGCCCACATTTTATGTCATTTCAATCCCTTTGATGGTACATATTTGCAAAATTCACCGCACTAAACTCTAGCTATTGGTATGCTTTTTTTGATACATTTTTGTTTAAATTTTTTGCTAACATTGTAGCTGTTGTTGTCGATTGTGGCAAGTGATTTTTGGCATACCAACAAGCTTAGACGCCAACACGTTTGCCTAAAAACCAATCAAAACAATTCCTAGCCAGCCCAATGATGCAACAACCAAATTTACTATCATTTTTTTTTTTTTTTTTTGTTTTAATGTCTACACCTCTCTTTTGTAGTATGTTTTACTTTCCGTACACACTCCGACCCGGTTCAACGTAAACCGTACATTCTCTCACGCTAGTTGCTTGTGTAATTTTTGCGCACTTTTGCATCACCAAACAAACTCAATTAAAAAGTCCGACTAAAAAATCGCAAAAATATTTACTGAAAACTTGCCGACGACTATATGAACATCAACGCTAACGCACTGACATAAAGGCACACAGATGCACACATAGATACAACATACACACAGATACACACACACATATAGACAAAATGCAAGCGCTTAAAACCAACAAATAAAAAATGCGAGCAAACAGCAACCAAATGGCAATTGCAATGGCAGCTGGCTAAAAAATAACAAAAAAAAAAAAAAACGTAGTTATCTGGCTACTGTTGAGCCATCCAGACCAGAATAATACCTTATAAACTGAACTACTGACTACAGCGTGTGGTACACTAAATGAGACACCTTACGACAAATTTTAAGGCACGTTAAGATAGTTTTTTCTAGGATATATTCACAATGAAAAGTTTCAAGCCGCCCGAGCGCACTGTTTCCGAAACCTCTGAAAATCCACAATTAACACAGTCAAAATCTGTCCAGAACCAAAAAGTGAGCATCTGGTGTTGTGTATTTGCAAAGTATGTGATTGGATCGTAGTACTGCGTAGAAGAGCTATAAAGGTCAATTACCTTAGACACATTCCCCCTTATTATTATCCTTCCTTGGGCCAGTCATATTCAACAATAGTGATTTTGAGTAGAACCCGCTCTCACACGATCGAAAGCTGTCAGACTTCTATTCGTGTGGAAACTTTTGAAAAACATGCAAACACACTGTATTGATTCTTTGAGATTTTTTCGTCAGGAACAAAACCCCTATCGTTCTACAACCTCCGTATACACCTAATTTAGCACCGTGCGACTTCTGGCTACACCTTAAACTCGAAAGACCACTCTGTGAACACCCTTTTTGAGTAGATTAAAGAGATTTAATGTGAATCGACGAGCGCTATAAAGGCCATTCCGGCCAATGGCTTTTTTAGCATGGAAGAAGAATTGGGAAAAACTTTGCTATAAGTACATTGTGTCCGGAGGAGATTACTTTAAGAACGACGTAATACATTTGGATAAATAAATGAAGAGTTCTTGGGGAAAACAAAATTGGTCTTACTTTTTGGACACAGCAGTAGTACTAATACGCAGAATTGGAACTATCCAGCTGACAATGGAATACTGAGAGGATTAAGGTCTACATTTATTGGATTTTTTCATTGAATACAAATTGATTATATCCAAATAGATACTTATAATAATAATCATTTATAAAATTTTGAGACAGTTCCAAGGAGATACAGCTAATTTTTATGAATTTATGATCTGGGTCAAGTACTCTGCTTTTTCTGCGATGATATGATGTAGTGTACTCGTTTTTCGGCATTTTCCAACACTTTCTCCAGCGTTGTTCTTGGTATAAGAATTTGATCTGAAGCTAAGCAAAAGTTCCCGATTTGTCTATGGACACGACTTGTAAACGTTGTACGATTAAAAAATCTTTAAAAATTTTAAAATCTTAAAGATCTTCCAGACATCAGTGTATGCGATTAGTTACCGGGTCTGGAAACAACTACCGGTGTAAAAGAAAAGTCCATAACTAACGAATATCCATACACAAGTGCCAAAAACCTTACCTTTTTCAAATACAAAAACATCAGCAACGAATGGGTCTCAGCGATGGTATGATCCAGGATCGGAATGCCTGCAGGCGAATGCTGAGATCGCATACCCACAACTTGACATTACTCAACCCTATTGAAAAAAAATCTCAAGATTGATGACCCTTTATTTAGCTACAAAATAAATCAATTTTTTCATCGTATAAAGAAGAAGTATGTATTCTATTAAACAATATAAAAATGCATTATAATTTTTGACATTTTTTGACAAAAAAAAAAGAAAAAAAAATTGTCATAAATTTTGTAAAAAAAACATTAAAAAATTGTTGTTTTTTTCACAATGTTCCACTAAGTCAATTGGATCATATTCACACCAAATGAAGAACGTATAAAAACACGTTTATTTTTTTTAAATTGTGATTGAGATATTTTAGGAACATAATTTTTAAAAAATAAGAAAATTTTATATTTTTTTTAAGAAAATAAGTTGGTGAAAAAGAATAAATTCTATATTTTTTTAAATACCCTTGTTGCCAACTTAAGGCCCATACGCAGCATGCAAAAATTCCGCACGAGATGTCAAAACTTCATATAAAAAAAAAATTCCTTGTTGCCAACTTAAGGCCCATACGCAGCACGCAAAAATTCCGCACAAAATGTCAAAACTTCATAAAAAAAAAAAATTCCTTTTTTCGGGATATTTTTTTTATATGAAGTTTTGACATTTTGTGCGGAATTTTTGCATGCTGCGTATGGGCCTTTAGATTAAAAAAAAAATTGGTTCAAAAATGTTCAGTAGTTTAGTTTAAATAAAATCGAAAAACAAATTTTTTTAAATAAAACCGTAACGCGTTAAGTTTAAAATCTGAAATTTTGCGAAATTTTTTTTTACTCATATGCATCGAACTGCATCGTATTTTTCAAAAATCGCTGGGGGCAGTTTCCAGTACCTTATCCAGCTAGATCCTTTTGACATTTTATGGGGCCGTACCCAAATTACGTGACCCGATTTTCACAATTTTTGAACCCCTCCCCCACGGTGTACAACCGTAGTATATGCGAAGACCCCCCACCCTCGGTCATTTCCCTACAGAATATCAACATAAAAGTAGACCCTCCCCACGTTCGATGCGTGGTATTTTCAAGACCCCCCCCTGAACGGATCATGTATTTTGGTAGTTCCCTACCGAATTTAATTCATAAATGTTTAATAAGAATAATCATGTCGAATTTTAAGATGCCAACTTGGAAAATTTGTGCATTAAACGCTCAAAAAAAGTGGGTCAATATGAAGAAATCGAAAACAAGTGAAATACTAGAGCATAAGGAGAACCATCTGACTAAATAGAGAGCAGAGCTAGAATCGGATGGGAAATACCGCACATGCCACAAATTTTATAATCCTTTTCCGTACCGCACCACCCACCATTCTGAGCCTATCTTTAGTTCATAGCTCTCTTGAGAGATGAAACTGTGTCTTTTGTCGTGCGTCTCATTTAAGTACTATATATCTGGTTTCTTATATTTCTTGCACTATTCCAATATACCCCTTACCATTTGGGTGCAGTGCACAAAAATATAGAGCAGCCCAAGCGCATGCAAAAAGCGGCATAAGGAGGAAATGGTCGAAACGGCGCATAGAGGAAAGGGAAGTGAAATACAAAACGCTGTTGGTGTCGAGTAAACCCTGGCAATAGTTGTTTTTCGTGCCAACGCCAACAGAAATTATGACGGGCCACATGGACGGACGAACCTACATGTGCACACATACAACTATGGATAAAGGATAACATTCAGCACAGAGACGTAGACGCAGCGGAACGCACGCAGCATTTGCGTGTTGCTCCACGTCTCATAAAAAAAAAAAAGGAAAAACCAAGCCAAAAAATTATACAAATAAAAGTAAAAGAAAAAAATAAAAATAAAACTCAAACGGCAAACAAGTGCTGGACACATATTTGAAAAGGAAAATACTACGTGGTGGCAGTCAGTTCCTGGCTGACCGAATGGAGTCATCTCTCTATATGCAACACCGTACTGTCCCACACCATTTCCATTCGTTGGCTTCAGTTGAAGTTGCGCCAAATTAAACGGCGCATAGTTTCGCTTGGTTTTTGGATACACTTTTATGGAACATGTTAATTTTTTCGGTAAGGCAATAACATTCGAACACATTTGATATTTGTATTTACGATTATGATGTCATCGTGAATTGCTGCACTTTGAGCTTGGGTATCTATTGTACTGCCTTCTAGACATGCAGCTAACCAGCTATGGGTTGGTTCTAAACGAATTTGGTCGCCTGAGTGTGACATCTTTCTATGAGCTAAGGCGACGGGTCAGTCATAAGTATGTGCGAAAATTAATGTTGTATTTCACAAAACCCACCTTGCGCAGGTGTCCGTTCAGTATACAATATCGAGTAAGTAAACCAGTAGCTACTACTCTTGTCCTTCTCTCCTAGTGGAGCATAGGGCCAGTAGCTAGTCTAAGGAAGTTCTTTATTTATTTGGCAATTTATTTTCTTCTTAAAGTTATCGAAATCGAGAAGTTGCTTCGATTGTCCTCAGACCTCAGTCGATCTCGCAAATCTAGTCTGCAGTTCATCCAGATCTGCTTATCTAGTATTCGTAAACCTGCAAAAACTTTCTGGTCCTACTGTAGGCTTCACAGCACTATCTTTGTTCGCGATTTCGTTCCAGGGCATATTGGCTTGACCAGGAATACATGTATGAACCTTTTTGTTTCCTTGAACTTGGGGCTTTATTTTGGTACGGGTTTTCCGAAATAATTTAGAGTTTGTTCTAACCAAATTATTTATGGCCTGGAAGCCATCTGAGCGCGTATAAATTTTGTTGCACTAGAAGGTTTTAGTTTTAGAAGGCTTTTCCATCCTATTTAGAGTTCATCCTAAAAATTGCGCGTACAGCCTGAGATCCATCGAGGCACTCTTTATTTCGTTGACCTAGATGTTTTAATTTGGCTTTGGTTTGCCGAACCAATTTAGAATTTGTTCTAATTAAATTGCGTATGCCCTGGACGCAATTTTGTGTGAGCATAATAAGCGTTAAAAAAAAACGAGGAAACTAAAGCGCCCAAGACATTCCAATACGTTGAAATCCCAAAAGAGTTCAGAAAGTAGGAATCAAGGAAACAAGCGCCATCAGAGCGCGTCTTAATTTCGTTCAACTAGAAGATTTTAGTTTTGAAAGACTTACCGAACCTATTTGCAGAGTCTGGGGATATCTTTATTTCGTAGACCTAAATGGTTTAATTTGACTTAGATTTTCCGAACCAAGTGTATAGAAGCTAGCTAAAGGGGTTTTTATACCGCTGACCTCGAAGATTTCATATTTTGAAAGTTTCCCGAATCAACTTACACTTTTTTTAGAAAATCAGCCGCGATTCATGATCGCGTTGAATTGGACCTCACGAATGGGTTCCGCACCAAATTTCAAAAATGCCGATAAAATGAAATCTCATTTTTTTCGAAGCAAATCTGTAGAGAACTCGGGATATTTTCAAAAGTACAGGACGCAAGGTTTGAAATACGTTTAAGACACCAATCTGACGATTAATAAATCCAAAAAACAAACTGATAATAAGTTCCAGAAAATTGTATCAACCGAATTATGGCAATTATCAGCTGTCGAATCAAAATGGTTCAAATTATTTAAAGTAATGAATATTAACAGAGGCATACGGTGAGGGTACTCTGAGTAAAAGAAAAGTTTACAAGTGGTACAAGAAAACCGCGAAGAAGCCTACGAAGAGCCTCGCCAAAGGCGCTCTACCACGTCAACAACTGATGAAAATCTTGAAAAAGTAATGAAAGTAGCGTAGTAGTTGCTGATGATGCCATCGTCTTAGTTTGCTCCTACCAGGCCCCGTCGAGAGGGGAGGAGGGAGGGTATTCTCCCGGTAACTACTGTCGTACTGTCGTGATTCAAGGTTAGGGTGTACTAGAGGGGCCGGTACATTTTACCCCCGGGCCCGGATTTTCTCTCTACTGCCCTAGGCAGTCTAATACTGATGACTGATAGACGCTGTCATAAAAATCAAACTCAAATCATTCACTCGGTGGACAACCCAGTTCTTAACTTTTACATTAAAGAGCTTGCCAAAGTTTCGAAACAATGCAAAAAATGTCAAATGAAATCCAAATCAAAAACATATGTGGAATCGTCAAAATCAAAATTCCATTATTCGGTAAAAAAAATTGTTCTTGTTTGTCAACTATTCTGTCATGGAAATAAATATTCCAAAAATTCCAAATTGGAAAAAAAAAATAAGGCACTAACAGGAAAAAGCTTTTTTAAGCTTAAGGCCTATACGCAGTTCGAAAAATTTCGCGCGGAATGACAAAATTTCCCAAATGGGATATCCCAAAAGGGATTTTTTTTTTTATATGAAGTTTTGTCATTCCGCGCGAAATTTTTCGAACTGCGTATACCCCTTTAACTGCAAAAGTTCTTTCAAAATGAGTAAAATTGGAATAGCAGTACAATCACTTGTAATCAGAAATAACGTAGACAGAAATATGTTTTGGGGGGGGAGGGTTTGCTGTGTATCACAAAACATATGAACCAATTAATTAAGAAAGTCCCTAGTTTCGGGAGGGGCTTGAGCCTCCAAAACTCCCCTGGCTACGCCCATGATAATCAGTTAAGTTTAATAAGTTTTTTCCAGAGTCGGTTTCTGTAGAAATCAGGGATATCCTAATGTGAAGTCTGCTATGAAGCGAAAAAAATATCACATAGGAGTATGGAAAAGCGTTACCCTTTGCCTAAGAAATCATTTTGGGACAATCTTGTTTTAAGGCCCATACGCAGCATGCGAAAATTTCCTTTTTTGGGATATTTTTTTCTATATGAAGTTTTGACATTTCGTGCGGAATTTTTGCATGCTGCGTACGGGTCTTTAAGCTTAAGGGCCTATAAAGGCGTATACGCGGAATGAAAAGTTTCGCACGGAATGACAAAACTTCATATAAAAAAAAATCCCATTTGAGATATCCTCTAGTTTTGTCATTCGTGCGAAATTTTTCATTCTGCGTATAGGCCTTAATTAAAAAAATGCTCTCTTTGTTTTTTAAATAAAAAACTTTCGAATAATCAGTAAAGCATAATCAACCTTTTCCAGAATCGGTTTCTGTAGCAACCAGGCATACCGAAGATTTCTTTAAAGAAAATCCCTGAGGTTTTTGGGAAAGCAACAAACCTCAAATGCGATATTACAAAACTTGTCTTCCCAATGACTGCGAGCATCAAATATATATTTTATTTTTGATACTGGTATTCAGCTTTTTATTTTGCCCAAAACTCTACAGTGTTGGCCAAACTGTGTGGGTGGGCGCCAGCAGCTCTTATGCGCGACCCGCACTTGCTGTCTGCTATCTGAACTCCAGCAACGAGAGGGGTTGCCCATATCGTTGGCTAGCCTCCATAACCCCAGAGTGCACTAAAAAAGAAAATTAAGTTCTACTTTTTTATGCGCTTGTCGAGGCAGCAGAGCACCAAAACTGCAACAAAATTAAAAACCTAAATTGTGTGAAAGCGCGTGATGGCCATGGAAATTGTGAACTAAAAGGCAGCTATTTGGAGTTTATTTGGTGCTGGCATTGATTAAAGTCATGCTGCTGTTTTTAAGCCAATCAATCGTGGCATGGCAATGCATCAAGTTGGTCACACACAGACTCCAGGCTAGAGCGAGAGTGAGTGAGAAACGTGCTGCACTGCAGCTGAGTGCGCTTAGGCGGAAGTCAACAGCTGTTGGCGAGGCACAAACTTTTTAATTACGAGTTCCGGGAGAAAAACAGCAAGTCAAACAATGCACAAACAATGGACGTCAATTGTGGGCCAACGTTGTGCCAAACCAAGTTACCAATAAATGGAAAAACTGCAATTCATTGGCAAGTTTCTAATTAAAAACATAAATATTGATGGGTTTGCGGGTTGCAAAAAAAGTTGAGCTTTGTGACTTGTGTCAACAATTATGTGGCTACTTACTGTATGGTGATTAAAATATTAATGCCTGATAGCAAAACCATGGGCAGCAGACAATAGCCCAAGACCGAGGCCACCGCACCAAACGTAACCTGAGCTTTAGTGACCATTAGCGAGAGCAGGCAATAAAAGAATATGCAGCCCATTACGCCAATTCCATAGATATACGAAAAGGTTACCTTGCCGCTCTGCAAAAAAAAAAAAAATAAAAATTAGAGTAAAAAACTGTAAGCAGCTGATGTCTATATCAAAAGGCAAAGCATACTAATTACCCACCAGCAAAAGGAAACCGCCAAGTGCAAGGCAAAACACCAACGGTCCAGCCATGTCCGTATCCTGTAGAATTTGTTGGTCCGTGCCGCGCAGCGGATTAAGCACAGCAAGCGTCTGCAAGAGAAGAAACAAGTTGTTAAACAAAAAAAAAAAAAGAGCAAAACGCAGCAAGTGACAAAAAGAAAAAGAAAGAGTAATGCGATTAAAATTACAAGTTGTTTGGCATTGTTTTAGGGTCCAACGGAAGTGAAGGATTGAAATTGGCAGCGACAGTAGCAAGGGCAACAAGCAGAATCTAGCCTGAACTCGCCGCAGTGGCCGGCCAGTCATCATTCACAGCAGGGCGTCGATGGCAGTGCCAAAACACGACACAATTCATTTGTTCACACAACGCCATAAAGCTGGTACAGATTGGACTGAGTAGTGTACCATGTCAGCCAGGGGGGCTTTTGTTTTACGTACATTTGTTCTATTTGTTATTTCCTTTGGGCGCATTTTGGTTTGCCATTTTTTCTACGCAATTGCACTATAAAGCTTATATTAGTTGTGAAAAGAATTTCGATACATTTTATTAAATGCAAAATCGATATTTGAGGATCGATTTTTTTTTTTTCGTAAATGTCGCACTTTGTATGTAATTGTTTTTATTGTAATAAACTAATGTTTAATTGCAAACTGATGCAATGTTTTAATTTTATTTTTCACAAAAAGTCTGAAGTAATTTGAGTAATTGCATCTTTTTTTATATGTCGTAATGATGGATATGGTATAGGATCGTGTAAGGAGGCAAATCGCCACCTCACAACGCTAGTCAGTTTTGCCAATAGGGCAATAGCTAAACTGCTTGAACTGCTTGGTGAGAGTAGCGGTGAAAGCGCGCCTTCTCTCACCAACACTAGTTGAGATATAACGGCCTTTAAGCTGGACGCGCTAATTATTGTTTTGTATTAGTGCGTAGGTTAATGGTAGTAGTGCATAGGTGTAAGTGTAGAGTAGGTAATAGAGATAGTGTTAGGTACGGCGGACTCTTTCTTTTTTATTAGGATAGATAGATAGATAAGCTGAGTGCCGTATAGGAATTATTAGTATACGTTTAGGCGGGAATTTAAGGATTTGGCGCCGATCGAGGCCTATATAAGGCGGATCGATAGCCAAATCGGGGCAGTCTAAGAGAGTCATAGTGAGTGAGTGCAACAAGAAAGATCTCAAGTGAGAAAAATATTACAGTCAGTGCCGCAGATTTTAAGGCGTTTCGAGTAACAAACCATAGAATTGTCGCAAAGGACCAATAAGGATATATTTAATTAGTAACGCACCGGGTCGACCGCGTCGGAGTTTATACGTTTTTGCTACCAGGATTTAACAATCTGGGTGAGCGTATCGCCGTAAAAGGGCAGTAAACCTTATTAAATCTGTTTAATTGTCAGATTTAAGTTTAACTTTGTTTTCTAAAAATATAGTTTTGCTAAAAATATTATTTTGTGTAAAATAGTGATAATAAACCGCAAAAAGACGGATAATATATTTTTAAAACTTAAAGCAAATTGTGTTTTGTGTAAAATATCGAAAGTCTCAGCAAATATAAATTTTGTTGTGACATTTACCCTGGGCATAGCTGAGCTATACCAGCCGTTGTTCCGGACAAACCTGAGGTCGTTACAATCGATTTTTTTTCTAAAATATCAACTGGTTTATATGTGTATAATTGAAATTTTCCCAAAAAGTTTCAATTCGAAACAGATTATATTTTTTACTTTGATTTTTACAAAAATGCTGAAGCTACAATCGTTTTGAGTAATTTTTTCGTTTTCCAATATAAAGGGTGTTTTTTTAATAGAAATTTTCCCAAAAAGTTTCAATTCGAAACAGATTATATTTTTTACTTTGATTTTTACAAAAATGCTGAAGCTACAATCGTTTTGATTAATCTTTTCGTTTTCCAATATAAAGGGTGTTTTTTTAATAGGGTCCGGATTCCCGCAAGGGATATCACTGAAACTAGTTGTCACTTTTCACAAATTTTAATGGCATTTTATTCAGTAAGGCCTAACAATTCGTCATGGAAAGATTTACAACACAACAACGCCTTCAAATCTTTGAGATTTTTAATCCAAATCAGTATTCTGTTGTAAAAACTTATAGAGCGCTTCGTTCAATTTATGGACCGAAAAATCGTCCATCAGAACGTGCTATTCGTCGTGTTCTTGATCGTGTTCGAACTTATTTGACATTCCACGATGTCCGACCACCAACCAGAATGAGAAAATATCGTTGTTGTAGAGGCCAGTGTAGAGGAAATTCATAATTTATCGATTTGCAACATGTTACCGTCAATGGTGATCGATACAGAGCGATGATCAACGAATATTTGTTTCCAAATTTACGTGCCATCGATGTCGAAGAGTTTACTGAAAACTCAATTCGGTGAGAAGGTTATTTCAAGAAATGGGCCCACCAACTGGCCGCCGCGATCGTGTGATTTGACCTCAGACTAGTGCTGGAGATAACATCGAGAGATTTTAAACTTCGATCATCGATGTTTTCTCCAGCACTATCCCAGACAGATTTGATTGCAGACAAGCTAGCAATAATTGACGACTTGAAAACCAACATTGAACGTGGCATTACTAAAATACGGTCCCAAATGCTCGAAAGTGTGGTCAAAAATTAGACTGACAGGATGCGCTTCGTAACTCGTAGTCGTGGTGGACACATGCCAGAGATCATTTTCAAATATTAAATAATAAGAAATTATCTTTCTAATAAAACCATATTTGGGATCATCACATTAATTTTTCTATGTTTTTTTTATGTTTGAAATCCGGACGCGATGAGATGTTCCTCCTGAACGTTAGCTTGCTTGCTATTATAGCCCTCTAAGTTTTTTTTTATATTCAAAATTACTATAAACCTCGGCAAACTAATGGCAGCGAATTCGAAAATTCTCGAAGTAACATCAGAAAATCCATTCCATACAAAATGTGGGAAAAAAATGTGTTGTTTGTATTAATTTTTTCGATGTTTTACCAGGCCCGACGAGAGGGGCGGGGGAATGGGAGATTCCTGCCGAATCCGGAATTTTCTCATGCTAAAGGTGTAATAGAGGGGCCGGTACATTTTCCCCCCAGGCACGGATTTTCTCTCTACGGCCTTGTACACCGTGATCCGTTAACAGGTATCCAAATTGGCTGAAGAACGCAACTTTATCCCTATAACTTAGCTACATGCCGTCCTTTACCGAGTTAAACTTATTTCGTTCACACGTACTGCCAACACTGATCACATCTTTAATGATTCCTGACCAGATCGCGAGATTGTCTTTATAACGCGCCTTAGCTATTGCACTCCTAGAGTATATAAATTTCGGTGTCATAAAATCTCTAAATTTTTTTTTGATTTTTTTTCACTATTTATTTGCTTTTTGTTATTCGCATTTCGTTGTTGGCATAAAATTTGAAAAATGGAAATTGATGATAAATGATATTGTTGGCCAAGCGAGCGGCGTCTGCTCGGTTGTCAACGTATTTGAAGCATGACGCTTTCCCAGACCCCTGCATGTATGCATGTGTGTATCTGAGTGGGATTTTGGCCTTAAATTTAAAAACCACTGCATACTTTCAGGCGTTAGATATTCAAACCTGCTGCAAAAACAAATTTAATTAGCATTTCATTTTGCTCGCGCTTTTTACTGCTTTGCTTTGCTTTGCTCTTCATTTTTTTTCGTGTCTCTATTACGCGCATTTCCATGATGATGATTGTGTTGATGATGACGGCAAAGACTCATTAACATTTTCATTTTTCAATTAACACAAACGTAATAAATTCCATAAAAAATTACGCAAATTTTTACAAAATGGGTAGGAATAAAAATGCGAAAAGTTACAGCGCACTGACGCAAAAAAAAAAAAAAATAATAACAAACACACTAAAACGCAATGCAAAACAAGAGAAAAACTTTAATTAAAAACACAAAAGTTGTTTTATTTATTTAAAGTACAACAAAACAACAACTACAAATGGCAATGAAAAAAAATATGTCTTCATTAACGACAAAATAACAAGTGCAACAACAATGCAAAAACTTGCTGTGTCATACAGCGAGAGGGAGAGAGAGACGAGGAGGGTTAGAAGCAGAATAAAATAAAAAGAAAGGAAACCCAACAAGAGGCACAATAGAAATGTGGCACGGAAAAAGCATGCAATAAATACAACAAAAGCAAAATGCAAAAACATTTAAATTTCAATTAAATTCAAAAGCGTAAACGCAACGGACACAAAGTGAAGTTGGCTGCGGCTGCAATTGCAGCGTCAAAGTCTTGGACAAATGCTGCTTGCTATGGCAAGAGGCAGGAGACGTGAATGAAGTTGGCTGCGCACAGTGGTCAAAATTTTCATATAAGAATGTTAAAGATGAAAAAATTATGAATTACTTGCTTTACTTAAGTAAAAATATTTATGTTTAAGGTAACCAATACAGCTTAAAACTAAATCAAATAATTCAAAAATCCTTTCTTAAGCATAACAACAATTTTTTTAATTTGTACCTATAAATTTGAACATTTTTTGATATTAAAATATTGCACAAAATTATTGAAATTTTGGGAGTTTTTCGACAAAAACGAATTTTCATACAATTTAAAAAAAAACATTCTTGCAGCAAATGCATTTTATTCATAAAGGGTTTTCCAATAAGAGGTGTTATTTTGGTATTCAAAGAAAAATGCCATTTTTTGAGATAAATGATCGTTTGTTTATACCATAATAAAGAGGAAGGTATGCCGTTAATAATGAAAATCAACATCAGCCAAATGGCCACCGCGACCACGCTTACAGGACCATATCCTTTTCATGAAATTTTCCATAACCAAATCGCAAAGTGGCTGCCCCATGATAGCCTCACGAATTCTATATTTGAGGTCTTGAATTGATGCTGGGCTGTTGGCGTAGACCTTATCTTTCACTTGGCCCCAAAGGAAGAAGTCGCAAGGTGTTAAATCACAAGATCTCGGTAGCCAATTGTGATCACCTCTTCGAGAGATAACACGGTCCGGAAACTTTTCCCTTAAAAGAGCAATGGTTTCGTTGCTTGTTGAAAGTAAACGTTGTCCAGATCAATACCATCCAACTCCGACCATAAAAAATCATTAATCATCTCTCGATAGCGCAATCCATTCACCGTAACTGTTGATCCAACCTCATTTTCGAAAAAGTAAGGTATGGTCCCCGCCGGACCATAAACCGCACCAAACAGTCACACGTTGAGGATGGAGTGGCTTCTCAACAATAACTCTTGGGTTTTCCGAACCCCAGCTGCGACAATTTTGCTTGTTGACGTAGCCACCGAGGTGGAAATGGGCCTCATCAGTCAAGATGATTTTTCGATGATGTTCGGCCGGCTTGAGTTCTTGTGTTAACTGAACTTTATAAGCCTTAAGACCCAAGTCTTTATGCAAAATACGGTGTAATGACGTTTGTGGAATGTCCAGTTCCAAAGAACGACGAGGAATGGACAAACCTGGGTTTTCTTCAACACTTTGGGCTACAGCAGCAATATTCTCAATTGTTCTTGAGCGACGTGCACGCGTTTTATTCTTCACATCACTAACCTGTCCCAACAGCTCGAATTTTTTCACAAATTTCTGTATTGCGGTCCGACAAGGTGCTTCACGACGACCCAAAAATGCTTTAGTTTTGCGAACTGTGACTGCAAGATTTTCACCATTTTTGTAGTGAATTTTAATAATTTCAATGCGTTGTTGAAGCGTGTATCGTTCTATTTTTAGTAATGGCGTAGTTTCTACTTTTCAAATGTCAAAGAATAAAAGCTTCAAAAGTAACAGCTACCGAAATACCGGGTGATTCAAAATAACACCTCTTGTTGGAAAACCCTGTATGTTTATTTATCTGAATTTACGAATTAAGTTTAAAAACTAAAATTAGCCGAAAACAAATGTTTTAACTATTTGCAACATCCGTTACAGATTACGTTTAAAAACAGAAATTATACGAATAAAAATTTTGTTTAACTTTGAATCATAAATTTATTTATTTTTAAAATAATTTTTAAAATTCGTTTTGGCAGTATTTTGTTCCTTATTTAGCTAGACCCTTTCGAATTGTTGATACGATTACTTTTACTCTAGAACAAATCATTCATATTCAAATCATCTCAGTGACCCAAATAGTAAAATAAAGTCAACAATTATATTTCTCTATTGAGTGAATTATTGCCAATCCTTGTCGTAAGCGTCGAAATAAACACGATTCCAAAAAGTTTAAATACAAATATATCTTCTGACCTCGTTAAAGCCTAAAACATTTGTCTTAAGGCCCTTTCTCATAGAGGACTAAATTATCTCACGAATATCATCAGCTTTAAAAACTTTCCCAAATTATGCCTATTATCAAACATACCTTTAATTATCTTAGCCAGTTAGCTTGCAGAGAGTTAGCTTGGAGTCTTTGGGCAAAGAAATATTAGCAAAACCTATTAAAAGCAGTTTAAAAAAACACAGGGTCAGTCCGAAAAGATGTCGGTCTGAAATTTTCAAATGAGTATTGACATGAAGAAAAACTAAAAAAAACGCAGTTGCCTTAAGCCGTAGCAAAAGGTAGATTGCTCGTCTCTGCAACCTTTGCAAGTTCCCTCGTCCCGTTGTGCTAATTTTGCTACTTTTTATAAACAATTTTGAAATATGTAGAAAAATACAAAAGACTTTATTTTTGATAGAAAGGCAGCAGTACGAAGTTTCTCGAACTAAGCCAAAAATTAAGAATTATATTTGGAAGATTAAAAAGAAGTTCACGTACTATATTGCACAGAAAGAACGCAAAGAACATAATGTTGTGGCATCAAATAAACACCCATGAGCCCTTAGTCTAAGGATCAAAATTCAGTCTAGAAACCTTACTGCATCAACAGTAGTATACAAAATATAAACACAAATTAAGACCTATGTGGTATGTAGATGAAAAGCCCAGCTTAAGTAGATCTTTAAAAATTGATTCAGGAAATACATATTTCAGATAGAAGAATCCTTGAAGCCAAGTCAGATACATTTCCGCATAATATCATTCGTAGAAATTTGGCTGTCTAAACCCTCACATTACAATTTTGTTTTAACTAGTTTCTTCAACTTACAAAATTAATTACTTTTGCTTGATAAAATTGTTACCTAAACTGATTTCTACACAAACAAAATTGCATTGAATATATTGAAATATATTACAAGCTAGATTGACCATTTCGACCACTGTGCCTCGACTGCATATCTTGGACAGCTGCAATGCACGCGAAAGAGTGAAACAAACGCGCACAGCGAAACTGCCTAAAGTGCCACACAAATTAGAAAATGCAAAACAAAGCAAACGCGTGAAAGGCAAAAGTGTACAAGAATAAAGAGAACAAAGAGCTCTGAAGAGCCGTACTCAAGACCAAACGAAGTTTGCTTACTCCATAAATCGTTGGAGTAATGATTAATGCAATACTTATTAAAGATCAATTTTTAAAAGGTTTTTTAGATGGGTTTTTTTAGTTTTTGGTATTTTAAGGTTACACTTTACCGAAACTTAATTTAAAAATAAAATCTTTTAAAGATTTTGTTTAACTTTATTAACAAAAGGCACACTAACCAAGCGATTTAACCCTTGGTATAGTTGCTTTATAGTTGTCTTTAAATTTCATACATATTCTTTAAAAAATAGAAAACACTATTTAATGATAATAGCCTCAAATTTGTGTAGAGGCTACTGCTGTTGCAAACTGCTTCGCAAAGTTAGCATACTACACATTACAAGTAGAGTATACAAAGAATTATGTTGGAGATGGAGTAATTGCGCATGCAAACAAAGTGGGCAACTTTGCAGCAGCAAAAACAAAAAAAAAAAAAGTGAAAATAAGAATCAGGCAAAAAACGCGTGCATCCTAGGAGAATTGCGCCGTGAGTTGAGCGCCATGAGGCAGCGCATAAAATATGCAATTTACCAAGACTTCAAGATGTCTAGTTGAGTGTTCAAGAGTTGCGCTCAAAGGAGTGAAAGGCAAAAAGCGAAAGCTGAAAATTTTAAGTAGCAGAGAAGACTGCTTAAAAAGCAGCTGCCATAGACAGATTAAACGGACTTAGAAGATAGAATATATGGCTGCACCAGTTTTGCAATTAGCTAGTACTCACCTTTTGGAAGATGTGATTGGGATTAATGCCCAGCTCTGCAATAAAATACACAAATTTATATTACAATCTATTTAAAGCTTAAGAACAGCAAAGCGTTTTACCTTCTAATAGCGGTGGCTCATCATCAAATTCATTGCCAGTGCCATCGGCTGGTTTGAAGGACTTATCTTGTGCATAGGCGGTTGGATCATAGAAACCGCCCAGGCCTTGGTTTTGTGTGTTGCTGTAGGCTGCATCATAGTTGGGCGGCACTGGCGCCTGTGTATTGTCAAAACTTTGGAAGTTGCTGCCAAAGTAAGCATAAAATACTATGGTAAACAAATTTTAATTTATGACTAAATTGAGCTTACAGTTCTTGACCAAACTCGGGTATATCAAAGTTATAGCTGTCATCCGCTTGGCCGGAGCCATAAAAATCATTGGGGCCACCAAATTGTGACATAGTTTGTGTATATAAAGTATATTACAACAGTTATAAATTTGGAAAACTTGTTTAAAATAAAAAAAGCACAAAAATATCTAATACGCACACGTCACTTGAATGCCGAAACAGTTGCTGCTGCAGCTTCTTCTTTAAATGCCATTCACAGCAACGCGCAACAAACAGCTGATTTTTAGTGTTGTTAAGCCTCAAATTTAACTTTTAAGGCGGTAATTCAGTTTTTTTGTAGATTTGAAAGTAAAACACTTTGGTAATATATTGTTAACATTCATAATACATTTTTATTTTCATAGCTCCATTTGCAAAACATTGTTTTTTGCACATACATCTTGAAATAGTTTAGTTTGAAGGTACATGCATTTTGGGCTACTTAGTTATTGCAATTTTTGTAACTTCTATATGTATAATAATGTTATAAGTTTGTATTTGTAACTTTAAACACGCATGGCAAAAAACATTAAATAAATTGTTAAATTTCATAGATTCGTTACGTAGAGAACACAAGTAGATATTTTTTTTACGAATTTTACTAACAATTAATAGCTGCATATGAGTTATTTAGGAATAATTATGTATGTATATATATATCAACGTATATAAGGTATTTTTAAGACATATGTATTTATATGGCTGGTTTAAGTGGACAACTTCTTTGGCTCTACCGACTAATTATTGTTCGTCTTTCCTTAAGTGTTTTTTTTTCATTTTCATCTAACGTTCGTCATATTTTCGTGCTTTAAATAATATGCTCATGTGCAACTAGACCTGCTACTGATGCTGCAGGCGCAACTGTTTAACTTAATAATTAAATTGTTTTCTCAATAACTTATTATGCATTTATGTATATATGACTAGATTGAATAAGGGAATTTGCATAAATAAATAACCTATCTTTGGTTTCTTAATTCGTTTTGGTATTTACTCTTCTTTCAAAGTACTTTGGGTTTAGAGCTTTTAGTCCTCCAAATTTCGGAAGGCCTGTTGCAGATCTTCGTGCAGTTGGTCGTAATCTGCTTTGATTTTTTGTTCGCCATCTTTAAGGGGGTCCTGAACAAAGAAAATTCTTTTAGATTCTACAAAAAACACAAAATTTTTTAACACTTACCTTAAATTTCATTGAAGACAACTGATACATAATACCGCCCATGGCTTCGCGTATGGTATTCCATGTAATTTTGTTGTCCGACTGTGCCGTAGACTCTACAGCATGACGCGACATCTCATAGAAAGCCAATATATTTCTCAGCATGCCAACGGTCTTGTAAAATGGGCACACACGATCATAAGGCGAGTACGAGTTCTGTTGCAAGAAATCGTCTTTCAGCAGCTTGGCCACCTCCAAAGTAACCTTATCGGTCTCGGCAAGGGACGCTTTGCCAACAAGTTGCACAATTTCAGACAAATCCTCTTCTTCTTGCATAATTTCCTTAACCTTTGTACGAAGTGGCACAAATTCTGGAAAGTTTTTGTCATAGTATTCATCCAAAGCGCGCATATATTTCGAGTAGGATATCAACCAGTTGATGGAAGGGAAATGTTTACGTTGTGCCAGTTTCTTGTCCAAGCCCCAGAACACTTGTACAATACCCAATGTAGCTGAAGTCACAGGATCAGAGAAATCACCACCAGGTGGTGATACTGCGCCCACAATCGAAACAGATCCTTCTCGTTCCGGATTACCCAAACACTTGACGCGTCCAGCGCGTTCGTAGAAAGTAGCCAGACGCGCACCCAAATAGGCTGGATATCCCGAATCTGCAGGCATTTCAGCAAGACGACCTGAAATTTCACGCAGTGCTTCTGCCCAACGAGAGGTTGAATCAGCCATCATGGCTACATTGTAGCCCATATCACGGAAATATTCCGAGAGCGTAATGCCTGTATATATAGAAGCTTCACGAGCAGCTACAGGCATGTTGGATGTGTTGGCTACCAGAGCAGTACGCTTCATTATAGACTCGGTAACGCCATCAACTTCACAAGTTAGTTCGGGAAAATCACGTAATACCTCAGACATTTCGTTACCACGTTCACCACAACCAACATAAACAATGACATCAGAGTTTGAGTACTTGGACAGTGCCTGCAAAAAAAAAAAGGAAATTTTAGAAACTCATCTAACAAATGTTTTTTTTTAACTACATCAATTTTAATTTTTGCACTTTTGATGAGTTGAAAGAACTTCGAGTATTCAAAGATTTAAAGCGCTTTGAAGTTTCAAACTAATTTGGCTGCTTTTAAAGGTTTTAAATAGTTTTAAAGTCTTACCTGTGAAATAACAGTCTTGCCACAACCAAAAGCTCCAGGTATAGCTGTAGTGCCGCCTTGAACACAAGGGAACAATGAATCCAGCACTCGCTGTCCTGTAAAGAGTGGATGATTTGCTGGCAGCTTCTCAGTTACTGGACGTGGCTGACGCACTGGCCACACTTGCAACATAGTATGTTTGGTAATCTCCCCATCGAACTCGGTCTCAAGCACAATATCTTCCAGGTTATAGTTGCCTGCTGGCGCTATATAACGCACAGTACCCTTGCCGCGAGGTCCCACAAGCATGCGTTGTTTTACCAAAGTATTCTCATGTACAACACCATACAGGTCTCCGCCGGTGATATGCGAACCAACGCGCACGTTGAGAGGATTGAATTCCCACATTTCCGAACGTGAAAGCGCTGGCGTGTTAACGCCCTTAGGTATGTATATGGAGCTGGTCATAATGCCAATATCCCGAAGAGGACGTTGAATACCATCGAAAATGCTGCCCATAATGCCGGGACCGAGCTCTACCGATAAAGGCTTGCCCGTACGGAGCACGGGATCCCCAACAGTAACGCCCGAGGTTTCCTCGTAGACCTGAATAGTGGCCATATCGCCCTCAAGACGAATGATCTCACCAACAAGTTCATAGTAGCCCACACGCACAAGCTCGTACATAGCAGAGCCGGACATGCACTCAGCAGTGACGACTATAAGAAGACAAAACAATGATATTAGAATAAGGTCAGCTTATGAAGGACAAAGGTGACGTCTTACCTGGGCCCGAAACGGCATAGACACGGCCATATTCGGATTCGCGTTCCTCGTCTTTGAATCTGCGCAGATCAGACATATTTGATGTGTGCTTTGTTTAACTGCTAGGTCAAATTCGAAAGCTAAAAAGACAACGCATCTCAAAGAAATTAATGTTGTTTTATAAACAACACATTTTTCGTTGTGCTTGAGTTAAATAAAAGCAAGATGGCGCTGCTGAGCACTTGTCAGCAGCCCCCAGTGAAAATGGAAAAGCTGCACACCCCCGCAGCGACAGCATCGATTTTTCATGCCAAGCAGCATTTTCACGCTGCCACAGCAAAATTTTCACATAACTTCTTGCGTTTAAAAATATATAAGTTTAGTTAATTTTAAACGCATTTAATTCATTTTTAGTTGCTCTTTTTAATTAAATACAACTTACAATTATTTGAATACTGTTTTTATATGTTGCTCGCTTTTAATATTTGGTAAGGTTTTCAACGCCAGCTGCAAAAATTTACCAGCACTAACATACTGCTTGCAACACATGTGTCGAGTGTTGAAAAAGGCGCAAGGAGCAAATAAAACGATAAGCTGATTTATCGTATTTCGATTTTTGTCAGCTATCTATCTCTTTTTAGTGCATTGCCTTGCCATAAGTTACTCTGCTAACTTGTACAGACAGTACTCTTCTCACTCACTGCATCATGTTGCGGCATATTTTTCACTGCTCTAACTTATTCAACTGAGTTATTTCAATTTGCACTGCATTTTAGTTGTTACGCTCGTTGTGCTTGCAAACAAAATAAAATTAAAATTAAATGTACATTTAAATGTACGCTACGGTAACCTTATAAGTTATAAAGTGCAGCATAAGTGTTTTATTAAATAATGACAACGTGCGGTACCAGATGAGTGCCGTATTCCTTTATAGTGCGGTCGTTGATTGTACATAGCTTACATCGTAAATGCACCACTGAAAATACAATTTATAAAAGTTTTGTTTAGTAACGCCTGCCTTTGGGCTTGTTAATAAAAGTGCCCTAGTATAAAAATAAACATGTGAGCCCGCGCAGCTTGTTAGCTGTGTAAAATCGCCTGGGCACATAACCTCAAAGTCTAGACTGGATGCACCTGCTTGGTTTTGGGTTTAATGCATTTGCGCCGACCAAATAATTAAAATCAAATAGTCTGCTACCATTAACACGTGCCGTCGCGCCCAGTTAGGGGACTGCAAAATGTCTACGTCCTCCATAGTACAGCAATTTGTGAATGGGCTCAAATCACGCAATCGACATGTGCAAAACAAGGCGGCACAGGACCTGCTCCTGTTCGTCAAGACCGAGCTGCGCGAGATGTCGCAAGAGGAACTGATACAGTTTTTCGATGAGTTTGATCATCATATATTTAACATGGTAAATGCCACAGATATCAATGAAAAGAAGGGCGGTGCTTTGGCCATGAGTAAGTGCAGCGTATATTAAAAATTAAATGTACTGGAATTATGTATTTCCCAATCCCTACAGAGTGCCTCATTAGTGGGGATGGCTTAAACACCATGAAGGGTATATCACCCTATCTTAATCGTCTGCGTGATTTGCTGCTCATCAATGATGTTTCGGTAATGGAAATTGCTGCACGTTCGCTGGTAAAATTGGCCAATCTGCCAGGCTCAAAAGGCGCTGAATCGTTTGATTTTGATATTAAAAATGCCTTTGAAATGCTGAGCGGCGACAGACAAGAGGTAACATTATTTTAACGTATGCTCGTTGCTGGCGTGTCTATAATTTTACTTATGCTTGCAGTATCGTCGTCACGCCGCCGTGTTCATACTTCGAGAGCTGGCCATTGCCTTGCCCACCTACTTTTATCAGCAAATATTGACCTTTTTCGAGCACATATTTAATGCTATATTCGATCCAAAGCCAGCCATTCGTGAATCCGCTGGCCAGGCCTTACGCGCCGCTCTCATAGTCACTGCTCAGCGTGAGAATACCAAACAGTCCAGTGAGCCACAGTGGTACAAAATATGCTATGATGAGGCCAACAATAGTTTCAACTCGGAAGTGTTGACAACCAAAGAGCAAAAGACCATGACGCGTGATGATCGCATACATGGCGGTCTTATAGTCTTCAATGAGCTTTTTCGCTGTGCAAATGCCACATGGGAGAGACGTTTTATGACCCTTAAAAAACTATTTCCAAAAACACAGCAGAATAAGTTTCTGGAAGCCACCAACTTATCGAATGTAGGCAGCCATTTGACTACGATTGTGCCACGCCTGAAGGTGCCTTTTATTGATAAAATAGGAAGCTCACAAATGTATATGGAAAGCGAGCAGCAACATGGCTACGCAAAGAAGTTTGAAAATTTAATCGTGGAGTCCGCCTATGCCCACGAGATACTCAAAGAGAACTACACAAGCATATGCGACAATATTCTAGAACAGCGTTCCTCAAAGTCACCGTTTGTGCAGCAAGCTCTGCTACAAATTATGCCGCGTTTGGCTGCCTTTAATCGAGAGTTATTTGTTAAGGAATATCTGAACATATGCGTCCAACACCTTATGACCATATTGCGCGGCAAAGAAAAAGATCGACGTGTTGCCTACATTGCCATTGGCTACTTGTCTGTGGCCGTAGAGCGGGATATTGAAAAATATCTCAAAACCATAACCAGTACCATCAAGTTAGCTTTGCCGGCAAAAGATTTGGCTAGCAAACGAAAGGCGCAAGTAGATCCTGCAGTTTTTGCTTGCATTACCTTATTAGCGCATGCTGTTAAGTCAGACATTGCCGAGGATGTAAAAGATATACTCGAGCAAATGTTTTGCACGGGCTTATCGCCAGCCTTGACTGTTTGCCTGCGTGAACTGGCCGAAAATGTACCCCAACTAAAGTCTGCAATTACTGAAGGGTTGATAGGTGTGCTTTCATTTATACTATTAATGAACAAACCAGCAGCAGTTCCTTATGCGGCTATTGCGCCTATTACAATTGATGTCTCCTTGATGGATGGACCAACCATTGTTTTGGCTTTAAAAACGCTTGGCACGTTTAATTTCGAAGAACAGAATATGCTGGATTTTGTGCAACGGTAAGTACGAAATTCGGATAATGATTGTGCTAGCCAGCACTAAGATAAATTTCCTTTTCTTAATAGCTGCACCGATTACTTCAATCATGACCAACAAGAAATACGCCTTGAAGCAGTACAGAGCTGTACACGTCTTCTTAAGCTTGCTGTGCAATCCTCGGACAGCATGGAGAACTCCAAAACATTAAGCGATACAGTATCTCACGTCATAGAACGGCTTCTTACTGTGGCCATAACCGACATGGACTGCAATGTGCGCATACGGATACTACGCTCCTTAGATGAAACCTTTGATGCGAAGCTAGCGCAGCCGGAATCTTTAAATTCTCTTTTTATAACGCTACACGATGAAATATTTGAAATACGAGAGTTGGCTATGGTTACCATTGGTCGTTTGTCCTCTATGAATCCGGCCTATGTTATGCCTAAGCTGCGAACTACTATGATTGAATTGCTGACCGACTTTGCAGTATTCTGGCATGAGTCGCAATAAGGAACAAAGTGCGCGCATGCTGGATCATTTGGTTATTAGCACACCACGTTTAATTTCTTCCTATATGAACCCTATACTTAAGGCTTTGGTGCCTAAGTTACATGAGCCGGAATCGAATCCCGGCGTTGTGCTAAATGTGCTGCGTACGATAGGAGATCTGGCGGAGGTGAAATGGAGGATCCAATGAAATGGAATTATGGGCGGATGAGCTATTATCTATACTGCTAGAAATGCTTGGAGATGCAGGCAGCCCGGATAAGAGAGGTGTTGCACTGTGGACTCTGGGGCAACTTATAAGTGCTACGGGACGTGTAGTATCACCCTATCACGAATATCCTGTATTGATAGACATATTAATTAACTTTCTAAAGACAGAACAACGTAGATCTATAAGAAGAGAGACCATAAGAGTGTTGGGGCTCTTAGGAGCAATGGATCCGTACAAGCACAAGATGAACAAGGGGTTGATAGACAGTCAGAAGGATAACGTTTTGATTGCTTACTCCGACGGTAAGGTTGACGAAAGTCAGGATATTTCCACAGCGGAACTGCTGGTTAACATGGGTAATGTGCTGGATGAATATTATCCTGCAGTGGCTATAGCAGCTTTAATGCGAATTCTGAGAGATCCCACTTTAAGCACAAGACATACAAGTGTAGTACAAGCAGTCACCTTCATCTTTCAAAGCCTGGGCATCAAATGTGTGCCTTATTTGGCACAAGTGCTGCCCAATCTTTTGGATAACGTACGCACTGCAGACAACAATTTGCGTGAATTTCTCTTTCAACAACTGGCTATTCTAGTTGGCTTTGTCAAGATGCACATCATCAGTTATATGAGCGATATATTTAAATTAATCAAGGAGTTCTGGACCATCAATACGCCGCTGCAGAATACGCTTATTAATTTAATTGAACAAATTGCCGTTGCCTTAGGCTGCGAGTTTCGAGATTATCTGGCGCAACTAATACCACAAATATTGCGAGTGCTTCAGCATGATAACTCCAAGGACCGTCAGGTTACAAAGCGTCTACTGCAGGCCTTGCAGAAATTTGGCAATACTTTGGGTTATTACCTACCGCTTATAGTGCCACCCATTGTCAAGCTTTTTGACTCCCCGTATGTACCACAGCAGGTTTCACTGGTAGCTTTGGAAACCATCAACAATCTAGCTTGGCAGCTGGACTTTACAGACTACTCTTCGCGTATCATACATCCTTTAGTGCGTGTATTGGACACAGAACCTGAACTGCGCGATCAAGCTATGATTACGCTTTGCTCTCTGGTGAATCAGCTGGGTAAAAAATATTTGGTTTTTGTACCAATGGTAAACTACACCATAAGCAAGCATCGTATAGTAGATGTCAAGTATGAGAAGCTATTGACCAAAATACATAGCAATTCAACGCGTCTGGATGATGAGTTTATAATACGCCAGACGATGTTTAAGTACAACGAGCCCTTTGTGGTAGACACCAATACCATTACCAAACATTTGAAAGTTTCTACAGAGGCATTACGCACAGCCTGGCAAGTAACAAGAAGAGTATCTAAAGATGATTGGGTAGAATGGCTTAAACGTCTTTCAATTGGTCTACTTAAGGAATCCCGCTCACATGCCTTGCGTGCATGTCGCGTTTTGGCTCAGGATTATGATACTTTGTTGCGGGATCTATTTAATGCTGCTTTTATTTCCTGCTGGACAGAGCTCTCTCCTGAACACAAACATGAGCTAACGCAATCTTTAATACAAGCTTTGCAGGTGACTGATATGCCAGAAATTACACAAACCATACTCAATCTAGCCGAGTTCATGGAACACTGCGATAAGGATCCCATACCCATAGAAACAAAGTTGCTAGGCACACGCGCTATGGCCTGTCGCGCTTATGCAAAAGCTTTGCGTTATAAGGAAGAGGAGTTCGTGCTGCGCAAGGACCCGCAGGTCTTCGAATCGCTTATACTAATCAATAACAAATTGCAACAGCGTGAGGCAGCCGAGGGTCTGTTAATCACTTACAAAGCCGCTGCAAATGAACTTAATGTGCAGGGTAGATGGTATGAAAAGCTGCACAATTGGGATCAAGCGCTGCATCACTATAAAAACAATATACATTCGGATGCATCAGATTTGGAGGCTCGTTTAGGTTATATGCGTTGTTTGGAAGCCTTGGGCGATTGGTCAGAGTTGAATACAGTAACCAAACACGAGTGGGAAAGCTTCAGTCCAGAGGCTAAGTCCCGTGCTGGGCCGCTAGCTGCCGTTGCGGCCTGGGGTCTAGCTGATTGGGAAGCCATGCAGGAATATGTGCGTTGCATACCTATGGAAACACAAGATGGCAGCTATTACCGTGCTGTATTAGCCGTGCATCACGATGACTACGAAACAGCCCAAAGACTTATTGATGAAACTCGGGATCTATTGGATACTGAGCTAACCTCCATGGCTGGCGAGTCCTATGAACGCGCCTATGGTGCCATGGTTTGCGTACAAATGCTCGCTGAGCTAGAAGAAGTCATACAATATAAGCTTATACCCGATAGGAGAGAGCCGCTCAAGGCCATGTGGTGGAAACGTCTCCAAGGTGGCCAACGATTGGTTGAGGATTGGCGTCGCATTATACAGGTGCACTCGCTCGTTGTAAAACCTCACGAAGATATTCACACATGGCTGAAGTACGCCAGTTTGTGCCGAAAGTCTGGTTCACTACATTTGTCCCACAAGACGCTAGTCATGCTGTTAGGCACAGACCCACAGCAAACACCCGACGAGAATTTACCCTATAATCAGCCACAGGTAACCTATGCCTACACGAAGTATATGGCCGCCTCTAATAAACTGCAGGAAGCCTACGATCAGCTTAGAAAGTTTGTAAATACCTACAGTACGCAGCTGAGCTGTATGTCGCCGGATGGGGTTAAGCAGGAGGATCATCGTCTCTTGGCGCGATGTTATTTGCGTCTGGCCACTTGGCAAACCAAATTACTTGAGAAACGTTTGGATCCCGAGGCGGTGCAAGGCGCGCTGGAGTGCTTTGAAAAGGCAACAAGCCATGATCCCAACTGGTATAAGGCCTGGCATTTGTGGGCCTACATGAATTTCAAAGTTGTGCAGGCACAAAAGCAAAATTTGGATAAGCAACCTTTGGGACTGGATGCAGAATCCTATCCCAGGCTTATTATACAGCAGTATGCCGTACCAGCGGTGCAAGGTTTCTTCCGATCCATTAGTCTAATCAAGGGTAATTCGCTGCAGGATACGCTGCGTTTACTAACCCTTTGGTTTGACTATGGACATCATGCGGAGGTATACGAAGCTTTGCTCTCTGGCATGAAGCTTATAGAGATCAACACCTGGCTGCAGGTTATACCACAGCTTATAGCACGCATTGACACACATCGTCAGCTAGTAGGACAGCTTATACATCAATTGCTTATGGACATTGGCAAAAATCATCCACAGGCCTTGGTTTATCCACTGACGGTAGCGTCAAAATCGGCTTCATTAGCGCGCAAGAACGCTGCCTTCAAGATTCTCGATTCTATGCGCAAGCACTCGCCCACGTTAGTGGAGCAGGCTGTGATGTGCAGCGAAGAGCTAATACGCGTGGCCATTCTTTGGCATGAACAGTGGCACGAGGGCTTGGAAGAGGCGTCGCGTTTATACTTTGGAGACCGCAATGTCAAGGGTATGTTTGAGATACTAGAACCGCTTCATGCAATGCTCGAAAGAGGGCCACAAACCCTTAAGGAGACCTCATTCTCGCAGGCTTATGGAAGGGAGTTAACGGAGGCTTATGAATGGACGCAGCGATATAAGAGCTCTTCAGTGCTTATGGATTTGGACCGTGCTTGGGATATTTATTACCATGTTTTCCAAAAGATCTCGCGACAACTACCGCAGTTAACCTCGCTAGAGCTGCCTTATGTTTCACCCAAGCTACTTACCTGCAAAGATTTAGAGTTGGCTGTGCCGGGATCTTACAATCCTGGGCAGGAGCTTATAAGAATTGGTCACATAAAAACTAACTTGCAAGTTATCACCTCAAAACAACGTCCACGCAAGCTGTGTATACGCGGCTCCAATGGCAAGGACTATATGTATTTATTAAAGGGCCACGAGGATTTGCGACAAGATGAACGGGTCATGCAGCTCTTCTCGCTGGTAAATACGCTGCTGCTCGATGATCCGGACACGTTCCGACGAAATTTAGCCATACAACGATATGCTGTCATACCACTAAGCACGAATTCTGGTCTAATTGGCTGGGTACCCCACTGTGATACGCTGCACACGCTGATACGCGACTATCGGGACAAGAAAAAAGTGGCGCTAAATCAGGAGCATCGCACCATGCTTAACTTTGCGCCGGATTATGATCATCTAACGCTAATGCAAAAGGTTGAGGTGTTTGAGTACGCGTTAGGACAAACGCAAGGCGATGATTTGGCTAAGCTGTTGTGGCTTAAATCACCATCTTCAGAGGTGTGGTTTGAGCGGCGTAATAACTACACACGCTCCTTGGCGGTCATGTCTATGGTGGGCTACATATTAGGTCTAGGTGATCGTCATCCATCTAATCTTATGTTGGACCGAATGAGCGGCAAGATATTGCATATAGATTTCGGTGATTGTTTTGAGGTGGCCATGACGCGTGAAAAGTTTCCGGAGAAAATACCATTCCGTCTGACGCGCATGTTAATCAAGGCCATGGAGGTCACGGGCATTGAGGGCACCTATAGAAGAACCTGTGAGAGCGTTATGCTAGTGCTACGACGCAATAAAGACTCGTTAATGGCTGTGCTGGAGGCGTTTGTATACGATCCGCTGTTGAACTGGCGTTTGCTGGATGTGGATAAGAAGGCCAATGATGCTGTTGGCTCAGGCATGCAAGTAGGCAATGGCGGCAGCTTGAGCAATTCCATGGAAGAGTCACTGCTGCATAGCAATCCTATGGCCAAGTCTAAGACAAACTACGAGGCGCAGCTGGGTGTGGTTAATAATGTGGCCGATGTTACCAACAGCAAGGCAAGCAAGGTCATTAAAAGAGTCAATCGCAAGCTTACGGGTACCGACTTCCAGACCCAAAATAGTGTCACAGAGCAGCAGCAAGTAGAGCTGCTTATACAACAGGCGACAAATAATGAAAACCTCTGCCAGTGCTACATAGGCTGGTGTCCCTTTTGGTAGAGTAGTGTTTAAGGTCGCGAGACGGGGACTTACAGTCTGAATGTAAACTATTATATAATTTATGTTAGAAATACGCTTCATAATTTTTTATTGTAAATTCAATTGCAATTAAATTCCAAATTTTGTAAACCTCACAACGATTATGATTATTATATATTGAATTCATTTATTCATACTTAAGGATAACCGATAAAGTGAAGCAGTCAAAAATATTTTATAAACAATTTGTGATAGCGATGATGCTTAATGAAAAGATGAAGCGGCAAAAAAGAAACTGGCTGCTTTAACTTATATTTTATGGATTATTATATATAGATGTAAACACTAAAATCGATTAAACTATAAGATGTCTTAGCTATTGTTTTGATCATGCTGGCGCTTGAAGCGCTGCTCTTTGCGCCAGGCATCAATGCGTTGCTTTAACTCAATATTTGGCACCAACATGTCCTCAGTTAAATGTTGACGATTAAAGGGATCAGTGCAGCTGTTGAGCAAGTGGCGTGTGATTATAGCGCGATCCATCACCGTGCCCGAAGGCAACACAACGGGATCAGACATTAAGGTGTCCATTAGTGGATCCTTAAATTCATCGGGTGCATCAGCGCACTCGTCCTCAGTCTGTTGATTGGCAACTGCAAATATAAACTCGGCTTAAGAAGAAATTTTTTGTATATTGGGAAATAAAACAAACCATAAATATCATGCGCACGGCTAGTCAGCGCTTTAAAGCGCTCTACCTCAACGGCAGAGCGGAGCGCCAAACGATTGATGCGCGAGGCTGCCTCATTGCATATTTGCAAATCAAAAGATCGCTCATCGGCGGCTAAGGCCTGCGCGAATCTATCACAGTCTAAGTGGAGATAAATATCGAAGATCTGGGCCAGCAAACTGCGCGGCTCCCAGCCATATTTGGTAGGATTCCTTACTTTCAAATCGTTGCATTTGGGACCAGCTAATTGTTTTAAATTAAAGTTCAGCATGGAGCTTAAGCGATCCACAAGCTCATCGCGCATAAACGGCTCCTTGATGTCGCTCTAGGAGTAAAGAAAAAAGTTAGTATTTTTTTAAACTTTAACTAAATTGTGTGCTTACAGTTAAATAGTGAAACAGATCCACTGTCTCACGCGCCAGTGTCAGATAAGAGCGGCACTGACGCTCATCTGTGGCCAGCTGCGTAAGGCGACTTTGCTGTTGCTCCGAACTCATCGCCCCCCAATTTGCTTTGTCCGACATGACTTGCTGTGTTAGATGTATACGCTTTAAGTTCTCCAGACACTCGTCGAGCAAGAATGTTGTATCGTTCATTAACATATTGACGAATTTCACAAACTGACTGCTACTACGCGATTCACAGATAACAGCTTGTCTATGAATGGGATTCTCCCACATGGATTTGAACAAATGGCTAATATGGTATCTGTAAAAAGCAAATTTCTTATGAGTAAACGATTATTTTGAAAAACACTATAAGTTTAGCTTACCTTATTGTAAACTTATCATAAAACTCAGTGCTTTGGCCCGTTGTCTCCACATCCACATAGAATCTCATTAGGGCGCTGACCAAGGCATTCTGGGCCAGTTCATGATTCCACATCTGAAAAAAAGGAAACAAATTAAAACCAATTTATCAATTTTAGGAGTTACACTCAAACTTACTGCAGTATTGACCGAGTTCGTAGGCTTCAACGAGAAGACAAACATAACTTCAACAAGTTTGGCAGTAACATATGGGTTTTTGATGAGATGCGAGGCACAGACGCAGGTCAGTAACCAAGTTATAATCGAATGGTCAATGTCCTGGCGGATGTCCACATTTGCATGCTGCATGGCAAATAATATAAACTCGGCAATGTCATCAATATACCACTCGGGCAGTGCAGAAAATGCATCAGTCGGTTTAAGTTGTTGCACCGGAACTTTTGAGATAAACGGGCCCTCAATAGCGCGACCCTCAAATTGGTAAAGCATATATTCGCAAACGGATGAATAAAATTTGGTGCAGAGATGTAGCAGATTGGGATCCAACAAAGTAATTTCGCTGCAGGTTTTAGAACTATAATAGGAAGAGAAGTCGATAAGATCACAAAAATGGCTTTGGCTATCATAAGTTCACAATCATATGGTACAAAACTTACCGATTCAGCTTGCGTAGCTGCTTTTCCCAGCGCTCCTTAAAACCAATATTTCTACTGGCAAAGCGTGAGTTCACCCAATGCGGCTTGGTTCTATCCAGTTCATCAATTAGTTTCTGCAACTCCTTAATTGCTCGCACCTTTTGTCGATAACGCTGTATAGCAGGCAAATAACCCAAATGATGCGCTTGTAACGTCAAAAACCAACATTGCGTCGGAAAGTTTACACAATCCGGTGGATTGGCAAACTCACGAGCAACATAATTCTTATACTCTTCCTCACTGAAGCGTATCTTAGTGTCTTGCTCAATATGCACCAATGAATTTTTGTAATAATGAAAATTTGGTTCAACTCGATCGAGCTTAATCTTAACCGATAGCTGCTGTAAGACGCACATAAGATTGATGACAAAACCATCTCGGGCTAGCAGTTTTTCGTCGCTGGCAAACTGCACGCGCCTCTCATTATAGCGTAGTATTTGAGATATATATTCTAGAGTAACGTTACGGCTGAGTAAATTCACGCAGAGGGAGTGAAATACAGTGTGCATGTGTGTGCGCATTGAAACCATCTCCTGAAAGATAAAAATGATGTTAGATTAATACCAAAAGAAAAAATAGTTTTCATTTTCCGAGGTTTGGAATGTATTTGTATAGTGTAACCAATATAAAAAACTAATCCCACATGAAATCGGTTTTATATAAAGCATATTATTTTTTCAAACTGAAATACCAGGATTAAGTTAGATCTGACAGCATAGGAATTCCAACACTCAATGTCTGATATTTTTAAAATAGGTAATTTGCAAGTCAAATTTTTTATTAAACAGCTACACGATAATCTCCACGGTTATGTAGTTTCGAAAAATTATAGCATATACAAAGGAAATGCTTGCAAACTTGTCATACAGCTATTAAAACTTACCCAACGCAAACGCGAGATGGCCGTATCCTCCAACTTGTATCTGGTAGTATAATCAGCAAACTTAACATTCTCTTCAGCAAATAGAGAAACCGACAAAAACGGTCCTAGATAGCTACATTTGACAATTTCACGTCCAGGAATTTTGGTACAAATGTGCGGTATAAAATTTCTTTGGCGGGCAACCAAATCTGCAATGGGCCTTACATTGCCTACTTTTATGTGAACCAATTTAGCTAACCATACAATTTGTTGTGTATTAATTCTAGAGGTGCAAATATTTCGTTGCATGCCCGTAAATAGACCACGTAAAACTTGACCAAATATGTCGTCAAATACATCTGGCGTTTGATAAGTTTCCACCACCAAGTCCACCAGAAAAGATTCGCTGATTTTATCCATATACATAAGCTCCAATAGTGTAGACTGATCAAGTTGATAGTGCAAGGGCTGCATAATGCGATCGGTCAGTATCAAAACCGTCGTGCTCATAATATAATCAAAGACCATGTCTAGCACCTGCTTGTGTCGTTTTTGATCTGCGCGCGACTCATTAGGTATTGAGGGCATCGTACATTCTTTCTGATAGTTGTCGTAACACTGTTTAAGATACAATATAACGCCATGCTTGGATGTGGTGACAATGTTGAGCACAGAAGGTGCCATACAGGAGACACTACAATCAATTGCCATCACCTCAGCTTGGCCCTGAGCTAAGGCTTGTGAATCGTCGTTCGAAGCCACTGCATTAGCAAGTATTTCCTGCACCTCTGTATCATCGCTTTTGATCTTCTTGGCTGAGGAGAACTCTTTGTCGTCGGCATTATCTGGCGCAGCTCCCGCAATGGGCTCGCTTTGTTTTTTGCCGCTATCTTCTATTTCATCGTTGTATATCTTTGATGCAGCCTCAAGCAGAACACTTGATATAACTGTATCAAAATCAAAGCGCATAAAAGGATATTTTAATAGTGTGCTGGCAGTCTGTGCGCATATAATGGTACCACTGCCAAACTCATTCCAAGCGGCATTTAAAATTCTAGACAGCGTTAACTCTATGCGCTCATCAATAGATTTTTGTGGTTTCGCTGAATTATCAAGTGCAGGTTTTTCTATATCCATGCTGAGTACTGCGTCTCTAACCACAGCTGGGCTGATCTTGGCAGAGTCTTGCAGACACAAGGCAGGCGTCATTTCGACATCTTGTACGGGTGTTGATGCTACCGATTTCATTTCCACATCCACTTCTGGCTTGACAGCCAGTTCCTGCCAGTTAATGGCTTTGGCTGTTAGTACTCTTTCGCATATAGACGAGCTCGGCTTTGCCTCACGTACCAAACGAGATGCACTGGAAACATTGCATTGAGTTTTTGGTTTTTCTGGTGGTGCGGTAAATGTGGAGTTCAAGGCATTGCTTCGGGCTGCCAAAGTGCGCAAACGGCGTGCACGTATCTTAATACAAATAAAAAAGAATAAATGTTATGTATAGCGAAGTTTAATGACTTTTGCTTTGGTACAAACCTCTTCCGGCGTCAGCTCCGATGCTACAAAGGGCGTTATAGTTTCTGGCGGCAAAGGAGTATGTTCTTGTTGTGTCTGTGGCGGTGTTTCCTCTTGTGCCTCATCAGTGCCATCACTTGATTGCTCTTCTTCCATGACTTTTTGTATGGGATCCTCTTCCGGCATATTTCACTAACAAATTTGCTCCACTAGGCGCCCAATTTAGTTGCGCAGTTTATTAATTTCTATTTGTTTGTTGCGTATTTCTTTTTACGACTTTCTTCTGGCCTCCTTCTTCTGTTGTTATGTACGAGTGATGGCACAGGTTAACGAACCAAATGCCAAGAAAGCAAGAGCATAAAAGAGAGAAACAGAAAAAGGAAGTGAGAGCATGAGCGAGTTTGCTTGGCACGCGCATTTATCAAATAAACAAAAGTCCAGCGGTCAACGTCAAGTTCATGACTGCCAGCGGCTAGACAATGAGTCTCTGAAGATGCGCAGAAAATGCATTGACAGAAGCAATTTCTTTGTGATCTTATGCATTTAGTCTACTGCGCACCAGTAGCATTCCTTTTATAAGAGACACTAATGTATCAAAACAAATGACTGACCTATGACAAATATAAGGAAAACAGTGTGGACAATTAATTTTTAGGCTGTTTACATTTGCTATTTATAGCGCTCTAGTTTTTAAAAAGTTTGAGTGTCACACAAAAATATTCCTTGATAAAATGATTATTACTAACTGCTGCTTGAAAAAGATCTTGAAACTGAAACAGATTGACTTCGTTTGGATTAAAAATACGAGCCAAAAGATGCGATAATAGGATTTTTTCAAAATCGAATTATTGTTAGTTCGTTCGCTTCATAGCTTTTAAACGAGATTATATTTCGAAAGGATAGACGTTTTTATGCGCTAGGTGGAATCATCTGGAAACCTAGTGTACCCTTTTCACCATACTCTGCTTTCGATTAAAAGCTTTGGGGATCTTTTTACTATAACTAACAGATCAACGGGGATATGATTCACTAGGCTTGGATTGACTTGTACACGATAATCTTAAAATGACCATCTAATCTTCCTCTATTAGATTAGCTAATTAGATCGTGTCTTAATACGACGGGAATACTAAACTGCCTCCAGCAATTTCCTAACTATACATAGTACTTTTTTTTTTTATTTAGATTACTCACGTTTTAATAGTTAAGTTATTATTATCAAGTTTTTTTTGGAGCACTTTGCTGAATGAGTTAACAATAAATAATGTTACTAACTACATATTGTCGTTTTACAGCACTATAATTAAAATTTGTCAAATATATGACGCTAGGTCAGTGAACGCAAAATATTATAGAATTAAGTATTTTGACTATTGCAGCCAAGTGTAAACAGCGTTTCGGCCCTGTAAAGCGAATTTCTTGTTTGTTTTTATGACACTGGCAGGTAAGTACTATTTATAGAGTTTAGCACGACATGAACTTACAACGCAGATATATAAAAAACTTACCTACTACTTAAATGTTTGGGACAAAGCAGACAAATCGCAGCCAAGTGCAATAAGTACTGAATTATATGCAAGATAACAATTATTTATATAAAACCCTTAACGATGAGCAGCATTAATAAAAACCTAGCCAAGCTTAGAAGGGCAACGACTTTTCCCAAAAGATTTACAAGTGCTGGAGATCCCAAATTAGGGGTGGCAGCTGCATTTGTAAAATGATTGCGGGGCTCATTTAATGTTATCTGCGCATTTGCTAGGAAACGCTGTTTTCCACCGCGCCTACATTTGCGTTTTATAAATACGATTGTACTTTGATTGATACGCACAAATGCAGCAAACTCTTACCTGATTTTTTTTCACCTGCTGCTGTTTATAGATGTGTTTCTAATTGTTTTTTTTTTGCCTTTCTTAGCGCTTAAACTAGCGCATTTTGTTAAAACGTAACAACTTTTGACGAACGCACAAACGCAGATCACGGTGGGTCTTAAAAGGGTGACACGCAAAAATTTCTCTTTTGTTCAACCAGGCACATATATTTTCTTGTTGATTTCGTTGGCTGCAATAAACACAATAACGATTATAGCTACGTATACACTGTAATGCTGCACACGCACACACGTTTGTAAAAACACTATTAACTTAAAAAGAAACTTGCTAATTTTGTGTATAATTTTTAATTCGTACTAGATTGTAAATTTCTTGTTCCCAACCAATTGACAAATCGGAGCAGCTAAAGCGAATGGTGAAATGCAAAACTGCCAAGCTGTTATAAAGACTGCATATCGATTTTTCCTCGGCTATCGATATTATTGCATTATTACATATGTTTATCTCTATCTCTTTTTGGCACATTAATTGAATTTAGTTCTTTTTAAACTTTTAATTCTTTTAAATCAGATTGCTTAAGGCATTTTCTAACCTTTTAAGCATTATGATAAATTCTTAGCTCCTGTAACTCCTAACGTTTGCCATTTTTTTTTAGATTACTGCAATTTTTAATTAGTAGGCGATCTGATAATTTTTGCTTTGGCGGAAATTATAAATTTAGCCAATTTTGAAATAAAATAGCGTAGAAATTTCCATGATAAAAACACAGAATTTGACGGATGGATTTTATCGAACGTCGAAAACACACTAATAAACGAAAAGTTGTTAGCGGACGAAGCAATTCAAAACAAGATAGTCGCAGGTTTTTTTGCAAAAACTGGACATATAAAAACAATTTTTCTGCTATAATACTATACATATATCTTTTTTTAATTACAAAAGAAAGCCTTGTGCGGTTAATATGATTAACAAATACAAACTACTCAGGTTCTATTGTTAAAAAGTTAGTAGCATTGCGCTGAAAATGGTGATATTTCGATGTTTTATGCCAAAGCAAAATTACTTAATTTACCTGACCTTGAAACACTGCATTCACTTCGGTATTTATTAGCAATATGCTATAATCATACAAGGCTATCCATGTACATAAGAATCCGAGTATTATATGAACCAATAATTCGGTCTTAATGGTTTGAAGGTAGTTTTATAAGCTGCTGAGTCACGTGTCTATAGATTAATTGTTGCAGCATCATGCCAATAACGATATCGCTCAAGTGATGAAAAAAAGTGACAGTGTCATTGTATTATGTAAATCTTCAGATTTTCATGTTCAGTTTTGCTTCCTATATGACGGATTGCGTGTGCTAGGACTGCTTTTCACATTCGGCCTTAATGGTTTGAAGGGTTTTAAAGCTGCTAAATCTTCTGTCTAGATTTTCATTGTTGCAGTTTCATACCAATAACGTATCCCAAGTGATGAAAAAAGATGTGTCATTGATTGCTAGGGGGCGTGGAACACCTTTTTTAAATTTGTTTATGCATGGCTTTATGAATGCCATCTAGCACGTTTTTCAATGGTTTTTGTTTTAACTGAATCTTCTTCAGATTTTCATGTTCAGTTTTGCTTCCTATATGACGGATTGCGATTGCTACGACTGCTTTTCACAAATCTTTGCCACCAAAAACCTCTAAATCGAATTTGTTGTTTGGCATTATGAATGCATCTGCCTTTTGTTAGTTTTCATTAAAGTAGAAAAATGAGCTTCAACAAACCTGAATGTACCAAGTGTCTCCCACAATCAAAGTACTTAGATTTTTGTTCTTTTATCTATTGGCTTCTTGCGTCTTCACATGCCGACGACTAGCTGCAAAAGAATTATGTCGCATAACTGTCAAACAACGATAGCGCCCGAACTTTTTTACTGTGTATCAAACCGATACTTTTAGTACTATCGAATACTATATATCGAATTGTGTAAATTATCTTATTATTTTAAAGCACAAGTATTTGTGTAGGAATTCAATGTTTAAATAAATACGCGGCTTGTTTCTATTAATACTACATTCCTAAATTAAAAAGTGCTAAGCAATTTGATAGTGTTGCAGTATCAAGACGTTTTAAAACACTGACATGTGCACAAATCGATATATTTATAATCGAAATTTTGTTACCTACCGGCGTCAAAGAAAATCTAATGCGCCAATTTTTCAATTCGCACAAGTAGAAAAACAAAAGTGAAGGGAAAATGCCTAAAGTTAAGCGTGATGCATCCTCCTCCGATAGTGACAGTGGTCCAGATGATGTAAGTTCCACATTAGTACCCATAATTTCTCAAAATTACTTAAATAAAACCAAATAGCGCAATCCGACGCCAATCAAAAAGGCCAAGGAAGCTGTCAAACCAGAAAAGGCTGCTAATTCACGTGCCAGCGGCTCTGCAGATGCTGGTACTACTACCTGGACATTAGAGAAACTGCGCCAAATACGCATTAACGAGTTCCGTGGCCGAAAATTTGTTGACGTACGTGAGCACTACGAAAAAAATGGCGAAATATTGCCCGGCAAAAAGGGCATTTCACTTTCTATACAGCAATGGAAAAAGTTATTGGAAGTGGCTGACGAAGTCAACCGCGCACTTGAAGATTAATCCTCAGTAACCAATCATTGCCAAATAAAATTAAGCATTGTTTTACTTAATGTTCTTGCATTTATTCATAATATCTTAGCAAAACGTGTCACACGAGTGAAAATAAAGTTGAACTATAATTGTATGTACGTATGTATGTATTAATTATTACAAACACTTAAAAGTAAACAACTAGCAATACAATAATGGTGACCAGCAGGGCAAAGGGTAACCATGTTTTAATGAAACCCCAAATGCTTACATAGCGCCCACAAATAAATATCCAAAAGGCCAAGATAAACATGTTCCAGCTGCTGCTGTCCTTATAACGCATATAAGACAGGGCAGTGGCCACATGCGAGTGGCAATTGTCGCAGAATAGATTGTGCATACGCGTGCCGTAAAGCACCGAGGCCTTGGAGACGGCCTCATCCCAGGCGTAACGGCCGCCATCAACAAATTTCGGTTGTAAACGCAGATAACGCGTGGGGCGTCCAAAACCCATATGGTCTTCGGAAACAAAGTATGGACCAGCAAAATCGCGTATAACTCCATTTGACATGCATATGCCCATATGTCCAATCATAGGCAGTATCCATGTTAATACGGGAATGGGTGTCCATACAATGCAATATGGAAAACGATCCGCGTCAAAGTCTATACGCGGCAAACGATCCCCATCTGACACATCGCTTCCATTTGCTCTTCCAGCCATAGCGCGCTCTGCATCCGTTTCAGACTCGTGACTTGGTGCTTTACCGTTGTTAGACGTTGACGGCGACGACATCTATATTCAAATATATTCAAATTATAACAAAATTCAACTAAGTGACTCACTAGTATAAGTTTTTGTGTATAAAGCCCATCTATTTTCCTATTCTGATAAGATGAAAAGCGTATCTACGTTGTGTACTTACATGCTTATAAACATACATACACAAAAAACATTGCTAATAAAAACAGTGCTGTAAAATGCAGAAAATACGTTAAACAGCTGTTGGCTAATTTATGTTGTTGTGGCTTGCGTTATCACTTGCTTAACTAAAATATCAAATTGTATTCAGATAAATAAAAATGTCACAACTGTTTGTAAATGGCATGCGAGATGATTCCTCTGTGTGTGAATACACTAGCTTGGGTGCGTATAAGCACATACCAGTATATAACATGGTAAAGCATTATTATTTGTTCCAGACGCGTCCATACAGGAGCTTATACAGGCTGCCTCCAAAGCTCGCAAACAATGCCTATTGCCCTTATAGCAAATTCGCTGTTGGAGCTGCCTTGCGTACCAGCGATGGCACCATATTTACTGGCTGTAATATAGAAAATGGTGCCTTTGCGGCCAGCATATGCGCTGAACGTACTGCAGCTGTCAAGGCTATCAGGTAAGCCTTTATTTTTCAGACCAGAAACTCGATTAAGATTTAAATTATGTTTCAGTGAAGGCCACCAAGAGTTTGTGGCCTGTGCGGTGGTGGCACGACAGGACAGCGGCTTTACTACGCCCTGCGGCGTTTGCAGGCAATTTCTTTCTGAGTTTGTACGCAATGGAAAAGATATACCGCTATATGCAGCACAACCAGGCAACTTGCCTTTGCGCGTGTTATGCACCAGCGTGCTGGAACTGCTGCCTAAAAGCTTTAGCTTCAACAATGGCAAATAGAGGCAAATACGAAAAAATACAAATTAGCAAATGTGTATAGTTTAATCTACAGTAATGCCAACCTAAAGCAGATTCAAATGAATTTTTACCTTTATAAGTTCATACTATAATCATATCATATGATTCATATGTATACAAATGTACGCATATATGTAGCTTGTTTTGTGTGCAATAATAAATATCTGTGAAGTCCCATATTATATTGACGGGCTTGTTTTGTGTTAGGGAGCGTAGCCATACAACGTGACCGAACCCTCGGATATCAATCGTAGTATATTGTCAGGTACTCACGCTGCCGCTGTTTTTTTACTTTAGCCAGCAGGTTTTGAAATCCATTAAAAGCCGATATTGAGCAGTAGCAGCCGTCCATTTGCCAGCGGACCCTCGAGTGAGAAACAACAAAACGCACAATATCATTGAAATTATAAATAAACACGCGAACGCACGCGTCCATATAGTTAACTATATACATACATATATAGTAGATAAGCCTACGCAACCATAATAAAAATATTAAATATAAATCGTACGTCACTAATAATAAGTACTAATAAAAATGTCAGATCTCATCGAAGGTTTTGCTAAAGCGGAACATACTGAGGTTGTTAAAACGTTTGGTAGTTTGGGTAAGTCACTGCAGCTGTTTTGTTTACGTACATAATGAGACATTTATTATCGTGGGATTTCCTGCAGATGTTAAGGTACAAGAATTATTGCTGGCTGCACTTGCCGTCCGCCAAAACGCCTATGCACCTTATAGCGACTTTAAGGTAGGCGCCGCATTTCTTGGCAAAGAAAACAAGCGTATATTCACCGGCTGCAATGTAGAAAATGCTGCATTTACGCCAACTTCCTGCGCTGAACGCACAGCTATTGCCACGGCAGTGAGTGAAGGTGTACGTGAATTTTCCATAGGTGCAGTGGTGGCATATAAACCCGATGTTTTTGTTACACCTTGCGGTGTTTGTCGACAGTTCATTAGAGAATTTTCCAGCCAGGATATGCCAATATATGTGGCACAAGCTACAGATGACTGCTCTCAGGAGCAGCGTTTTAATAACGATGACTCTGTGCTGTGCACCTCCATATTCAATTTGTTGCCTAACAGTTTTAGTACCTACCGGAACCAAATATGATGCCATAGTTTCAATGTCGCCTGTTCCAAATCATTTTAATCTTAAAAAAATGTACTTGTTTTGTGATTTGTGTTAATAAAGGGTTGATAACGAATATAGAAAACGTCACTCTAGTGGCAAACAAGGTAATCGCAGCTAATTGTGCATAGATGAATAATGTTTGATTGGTTGTTGTTAGTGTAACTTGATGCTTATCAACGTTCATTCTCAATGATTGTTAAAGCCAAGAGGCGAAGACTTGATACTTTTGAAAATTTGTAAATGACCTAACAACAAATTTTCTAGAAAGTATGAATCGAAGCACTGCCAAAGATTTCAATTTAAATATAGTTTGGCAAGCTAAATTTTTATTTTAGTTAATTTCTACTTTTGGCTTACGTTTATACACAATTTTGTTACTATAAAATTAATATTTCGGTCAGAAAATGCTCGACAAAAAAATCGTCTTAAAAAAGAGGCTAAAGAAGTATTTAACACGTTTAAATAATCTCAAATTTGAGTTGGATAAGCGCCAATGCGTTTCCGATGCCTGCAAGCCGGATGGTGATGATGGCTGCTTTAGAGGCGCAAAAGAAGTTAGCCAATCTAAGAATTTGCAGCATCCAAAACGACTACCAGAGTATATCACAACCGTTTGTGATTTGGGTAAGTAGTAGAAAAAAAGTTTAAATAAATTGTAGCAAAAGTTCCTATACAGATGAAATGGGTTGTGCATTGCTGGATGCGGCGCTGTGCGCGCGTTTCAAAGCCTATTGCCCCTATAGCGAGTTTCGTGTGGGCGCCGCTTTTCGTGTCAGTTGCGGACTTACCTTTAGTGGCTGCAATGTAGAAAATGTGGCTTTTACGCCCGGTTGCTGTGCCGAACGTATAGCTTTAGGCAAGGCCGTTAGCGAGGGACACCAATTGTTTTTGGGCGGAGCGGTTGTTGCTAATCATCCAAGCGGCTTCGTTACGCCCTGTGGTGTTTGTCGCCAGTTCATGCATGAGTTTGCGAAAAAGGACTTTCCCATTTATATTGGAATGGCACCTCAGCAGGACGATAACGTGCCAATGATAGCCGACGATGATGAGGTGTTGGTCACTTCTGTTTATAACTTGTTGCCACACGCTTTTACGGCCTTTGAGTGTAAATAAATTTGTGAAAATTTTATTCTAAAAACCGGCTTATTCTGTATCATTTTTATATAAAAATTAACTTTTTCAAATTAAAAAATAAAGATGCACATCTGATCAAATTTGACTAGAAGCCTTTGGCGAATAAATTGGCTGAGCGATGACTTTTGTTTCTTGCTTAGCCAAAAACCGTCATCACAAATTGGCCATAATGTGAATGTAGTACTCCTTATGGAAAGTTTGACCCTCCGGAAGGAATTCATGTTGAGCCACGCAACGGTGGCGGCGATCCGCTTCATATTCAAAACATCAACAGTAACGGTTGAAGAAAAGAAGTTTGTACCAATAAAAAAAAAACATTTACTAATTCTGTTTAGGCGCGCGGTTTGAATGGACCAGTCAGGGTCAAATTTGATGTACCACCAATCAAGGAAATCAGTAAACTAGGGAACGTCCCCTTTTGTTTATGTTAACAACAGCAAACCACCGAAAAAGAAAAAAGCCAGCGATTACAAAACCTAAAACAGAGTTTTATCGATAACCAATGAGAACTCTTGAGTGTGATCGAAAGAGCCGAAATGGGAGAGAGCAAAACAGAGCGCATTTAATAGCGTAGTTACGCCTCCCGAATTGTTTTATTATTATTTAAGAAAAATGGGACACTGTTGTATTTGCAAAAAACTTACTGACACAAGATGTGTACGTGTGCCCAAAAAAGCCGCCAAAAGAAAATTTTGGTCGGAGTCTATCGATAACCAATGAGAACTCTTGAGTGTGATCGATAGAGCCGAAATGGGAGAGAGCAAAACAGAGCGCATTTAATAGCGTAGTTGCGCCTCCTGAATTGTTTTATTATTTAAAAAAAAAAATGGGACACTGTTGTATTTGCAAAAAACCTTACTGCACAAGATGTGTACGTGTGCCCAAAAAAGCCGCCAAAAGAAAATTTTAGTCGGAGTCTACGGGAATAGAATTTATCTATAATAACCGTGTTTGTGAAAGGCATTTCAAAGAAAGTGACTTTTATTATGCAGATGAAAGCAAGAAGAATATTCAACTTGCAGACTGGGTAAACATTAGTTCATCATTTCCATTTTGCAATGTTTAAATATAAATTTCTTTATAGAAAAGAAGTCGTAGAAACTGGCATCGCGTTAGAAAATTTGAGGCATAAAATTAAAGTAAAGGAGTTGCAAACAGAAAACGCTAAGCTAATGCAGCAACTCAAAGAAGCGAACCATTTAAACAAAACCCTAAGTCGAATGTTTACGAAATCCCAGGTACAACACCTTACACATAGTTGGAACAGCACGCTGGAAACAGGACAATATTTCATATGCAGTTAATCTTCATTCTGCCGGACCACGTGCGTATCGACACTTATACAAGAAAGGATTTCCGCTCCCTTGTGAGTCATCATTGAAAAAATGGTGTCGTAGCCGACGTAGTACAAAATTGCACCTGCCGTATTATGAGATAAAAGAGTTTTTGGGGAGCTCGCTTCGAAAAGAATTCTTGCCCAGTCAAACTTGATGATGATAAAGCTGGCGGTCAGGGCCTGCGAAAAATGGTAGCAACCACGTCGACCGAAAAACTTAGTGAAAGCCATCAGGTCTTCGGAACTTATTTGAAAGCTGTACAATGGCCGCTTACCATGTAGTAGCGTTGGTATCGGATACGAGAGTCTCTTACAGCAAAATATGGAAAGATCTTGAAATTGGCCCCGGTAAGCTTTGCGTTAGAGATATGTGGGCGTACTCATTAATATATTGTTTATTTAGATAACATGGTTTGATCATCCATCTAATACTGATTTGGAAATATTTGTGTTTGCGGATGCGCCAAACCTTTTAAAACTATTAAGACAGCACTATCTTGAATCTGGCGTAGTGATGGAAGGCAAATTAATAACCGCACTGCCTATTAAGAAAGCTATGATATATAGCACCGCGTCAGATCAATCAGCGTGGCCCATAACTAAAGCACATTTTAGTACAATGGTCTCGGCAAGACAGCAGATTAAATTGGCCACTCAATTGCTATCGAAAAAAACTGCCTACGCAATCATGCGCTGTCATGAGTTGGACTTGGATATTATAAACGCCAGCGTGACGGCAAAATTCATTGAGCTGGTAAATGATTGGTATGAGATTTTCAATACCAAAATGTCAACCGACAACGTGAAATCGCATAATGATGTTCTAGAGAGAATGAACAGTTTTATTCTGGCCGTATCCACAAGATTAGTTTAAGAATGCTTTAACCAAAATGCACGCCGATTGAGATAGAAACGGTACAGTGCCAAAGCTTCTTCATGATACAAATTTCAAAAAAACGAAGCCCTTTTCAAAAGGGCTTCGTTGTCAGTAATAATTCGCTGCGCCAATTATATACGTATTTGGCAGATCTGTATAAAATGGAGTACCTTATAACAAGTAGGCTTTCCCATGATGTTCTGGAAGATTTTTTTGTAGAATCGCGCCTTAAAGATGGTCATGAGACTTAAAAGTAGCCGCAGTTATGAATTCTCCTAAACTTGGCGATTAAAGACTATCTTATTGAAACATATACATAGTATATATTCATAAGTTGAAATAAAATATTAGCGTGTGTACGCTAACGTAAGTTAAGACTAAATGTATTCGACGTTGTAAAGATGCTTGTGTTAATTAATTCTAATAGTATACAGCATTACTCTTGAAATATATTATATTATATTTTACTTAACAACTAAATATTTAAAACTATAACTCTAATACTAAACATATTTGAGAACCTGTTCCCCCGAGCCATATATATTATACTCGCTCTTTTTAGCAAAAGGTATGACATCCACGCTCACTAGACAAGGGGTTACATCATTTAAATCAAAGTCCAAAAACTCCTTGCGAAACTTAGGACTCTGATAGTTTTCACGCACCTCAGTACTAAGACCAGAGTTGGGCACAAACTTAACTTGGTTTTGATACTCAAGCCGACGCTTGGGACAATCCTTGGCTGCACACTCGTCACACATTTGCTCATCTGCTACAGGTGTTACAGGTTTGCGTGGCTCATTAAATTTATTCCAATTCCAAAATGTGATATTATCTTGAGCTGCAATGCCGCCTTGAATTGCCTTGGGTGTATAGTGCACATAGGATAGATTATAAGTGGTGGCTGTGGGATCAGTATACTTGGTACAGCCCTCTTTTGAACGATCTATGACCACATTAGTGGTAGCAGCTGGCGAGGGTGAGCTTAAGCCTAGTGGTTCCGGTTCAACTTCAGGCTGTTTCCATACGTAAGAGTCAGTGGTAACGCTACTCATAGGTTTCATGGACCTCATTATAAAACGAAGTTTGCCATGCTCAAAAGGCTTCATGTGTTGCATTTTGTTGTTCATTGAGGGATTGCGCATTGTGTTTGGATCGGCGTACTGAAAAAAAAGCATGGATATAAGTTATAATTCAGGGTTTATCTTTAAAACTTAGAAGTCACCTTCATCACATAGTTAGAGCAATATTCAGAGCAGTCCTTTTCAAACAAAACGGGATCGCGACAATAAATGCCTCTATCCGGAAACTTGGCATTACACTGATTGCCTACTCTAGTGTCTGTAATATGGCGATGACCGCGATAGTAGGAAGTCCGCATATCCTGCTCAAGAACGCTCGCGGGCCGCTTGTAATCAATACAGCCAAAGTCATCCATTTTTATTATCTTATTAGGACAAAAAAACAGAAAATATTTGCCTAAAAATTTACTATGTATAAAAATTATTATTTTTTCAGGAATAATTATTGTAAGCTTTGTTACAATGCCAAATTTTGGGGTGTTTTGACTTTTATATGTTGCCTGGCTACCGTAGCTCAGCCCTTTTGAAATCAGACACCAGGCTTGTTTAGTTTAAATGTTGTATATATAATATATATTCAGATTTCAATGCGTGTACAATAGTAAATTTCTTTTTAAAGGAATGCTCGATACAAAAGCGTTTTGTTCCACAAACAATATTGATAATACATATACATAGCGAGCTCTATACTAGATAAATACATAATTACATTCATTCAACTTGCGTAGGTTGGACAAATGTACAAAGGTAATAAAACTGTTTGCTTAGCAATATATAAAAATTGATTTACTTCTGGGGACTTGGCTAAATGTATAATATAAACAATGTGCAAATGTCCATATGCCTTTCAGGCAATCTCTTTTAGAGCCAAAAGCGACTGGCGCAAATATTCGTATTGACTTTTGGCATGCTTTATCTCCAAATCGGCTAATTCCACGAGACTGTAAGTTATTTTTAAAACAAACATGAATATACAAATTTAAATATTTATATTTTATTATACTTGCCTCTTCTTGAAGGCCTCCACGCGACGATTTCGAAAGCCTATAAGTTCCTCCTTGCCGCAAGCAGACATTGACTCAAATTTCTCACAAGCCTCAGCCTGAGCGCCCTCGGCCTGCATCAGAAATAAAATATATTACTCTACATATCTTTTAAATGTAGTTTCAGTACAACGGCATGCTAGGCTCAACAGTATAGATTAGCTACATAGTATTTGCGAATATCATATATATAATTTGAGGAGGATGTTTTTAGAGCTATATTAAGCAAGTATACCTTATTGTAAGGCAAATGCTATAACTCCAATATAAACCCCCTCGTCAAAGCAAGCATGCAACAACGACGACTAAATATGTATAGTGGTAGAAATGCAGCGACTTATGGTGCATTTGGTTAGGTTAGCGATACTACAAGATGAACAGCTGTAGTTTACATTAAATACCAAATACCTCTTGCACCTCCAAAGGCTGCGGCAGATACAACACCAAGACACGCACAGGTATACAAATAGATAGATAGAGCACGTGAGAGCAGTGTGAAATGTTGAAAGATTGTTGATCAATAAAAACGTAAGAGTTTCCATAATTAATTAATAAGCGTGTACATTTTATAGCAAGGTATACCAACAATAACTTAAAAGTATTCAATTTTGTTTTTCGAAATAAGAGAGACAATAATTGCTAAAAGAGGCGTGAGATTTTTTTTTTTTTAATTAAGGCCTATCTGTTTAATATTCCCTTAAAATCAGCGTAACGTAAAAACTAAAAACATATTGGCTTGCTCAGTGTTTTTTTTACAATTTTAGACAAGGATGAAGTTTGGAGTCTATTATCTGGATTTTGGATTTTTATGCTTTGTCTGGAGGAAACGAATTTTGTGCAAATTTTTAGACCTTAAAACTTTTACCATAAACACCAGCATCTTTTGCAATGTTTTGTTTAACACTGAGCAAGCGTTCCTAATATCATCAGTAGAGTTCTTACCGCATGTACATCTTTGTTCTTCGAGCGAGCTTTTTCCAAATTCCTGTTGGCTGTTTCATAAGGCAGCTAGGCAGCGTAGACGCCGAATCAGCAAGGCCTTGGCCGCATCACTATCCCGTTGATAATAGCGCAGCGTGTCACCCAGCTTTAAATCCTGATCGCTAGCAACGCGTGTCTCGAGATTCTACGACATTTGTTTATACAATAATTTAATTTTTACAATTAAATTTCCTACTCACCTTAATACGCTCAAATACTTCCGCCGCTTTGGCCACAAATGTTTCAACATTGCCTCGCTCAGTTGTGGACAACTGTGTTAAGGCATTTGAAATTTTCTGATGTGAATCTCCCACATCTTTGTGCCGCTGTGTCATTTTCTCAGTGCGCGCTGCCGCTTCACGCAAATGACTATGGTATTCGGTCAGAAACTGCAATTCATTTTCAAAAAAATCGTTTACATCGCGCACTGTTGCACTTAGCAATATTTCATCGGTAGTTTTGCCCAACGATTTAACGAAGCCGCCAAAAATAGCCAATTTCTTTCGCGGTTTGGCGCACAAATCCTGATCATACTCCAGAAACACTTTCAAATGTTGATCATTGCAGAAAACGGGATGCTTGGCAAGACGACGAAGAAACACCTCGTGCATGGCAACAGTTTTCTTAAAGGTGGCAAGATATTCGCTGTGAACAGAGTAAAATAAAGGGTTACTTGGTATGTACATTTCAATTGCTTTTAGATATAATTGGAAAACTTACGCTTCAAGTTCAGATTTCATTTTTTTAAACTCCTCTTTGGTCATATTACCCTCGCCTTCCCCTAGACGCAGCAGCTTTTCACGCGAAGCATCAAAATCCGGACGTGGCGGACAGGGCGGTATCTTTTGCAAAATAAAAAATTATTTGTCTGTCTTAGAATTGTTTATGGATAACACATACAATATAGCCCGCATAGTCTTCGTTCTCCTCAATACGATCGTGCAGCCAAACAAACTCCTCATGCTGTCGCACCACATTATTGTCCTTTTTCGCAAATCCTGGCAAAGTTGTACGCGTATGCACCGTAAATTTAACCTTCTCTTTTTCGCTCAGCGCATCAGATATCTCTACATGCAGCGCATTCTCACCAAGCGCAGCAGGTGTTACTGGCGCCGATGAAGAGCTGTCAGATGAAGTAGCGGTTCCGCTACCGTTCGTGGTTGGCGCCAAAGGATTAGTTGGCGACGCAATTTCCATGGTTTCGCCATTGTTTGGAGGGGCACTATTCAAAATATTTGACTCATCCGTGCCGTCCTACAAAAAAAAAAAAAAATGCAATAAATACATACATAGTCACACGAGCCCAAGCGTAATTACGCCCATTTTTGATGATAAGGCGCTTTCTTTGTATGCCAAATAAGAGTGCATTGATGTGCAAATACAAAAATAGGTTGCAAAATGCGCTTTAAAGCGGATGTGTATATTAAATTACGACATTTTATAGTAGCAGCACATACCATCATCTTTATGCGGTTGTTTTGAAAAACTAATCAACTTTTAACTTTAAAAATTATTATTAATTATCATCTGCAGTGCTCGATGGTACAAAAACATTACTGCATTAATCTATCGATAGGTAAATGCTCGATATTTAATATTAACAGTGCTGTTAAGTCTTCGTTAGTTGTCGATAGTTACTTGTGCGTTTATTCGAAAATCAGTTGCTCCAGACAGTGGCACAAATTGTCATTTTACCAAGTAAAAATAAGTTTTGCTGTTTTAAAATAAATATAAAAAAATTTATCGTGTAGTAGTTTTTTATTATTTTGTAACTGCAGCTGTTTAATAAAAAGTGCGTGAGTTAATCAATACAAAGAATTTTCGCACGCGATAAGCGTAAATCTATCTGATACGTAATCGTTTAATTCTTATCAAACTGTTAATAAACAATTAATTAGCCTGTTCTACTCGACATTTTAAGACTGATTGATTTGCCAAATAACAGCAAAATCATGTTTCATAAATTTACTTACATACTTTGCTCAGACGAACACATGTTAAACACCCACAAACGAATTTCAAGGAACTTATGGTACTTCTTTGTTTGGCATAATTTGTCAATGTGTACAACAGTTCCTTGCACCATAACGAATTAATGTTTTAATTAATTATTAACCTGCTATGTGTAACTTTAGCTGTGTTAGTGTGCAATTTAAAGATAAGAGAAATCAAATTATCGACAGGTACACGCTCGATAACGCCAACTACCAGTGCTGTTAAGTTTTTCGTATTTATCGATTATTGGTTATTTTTAAAAAACAGTTACTCCAGACAGTGGCACAAATTGGCTTAACCTGCAGCAAATTTAGATGTAAATGTTTTTATATACTTATGTATCTAACTTTTATTTTTTTTATTTGTTAATTTTCTTTAAGTTATGTGGTTATTTTAAAATGACAACCTAAGCCAATCGCTGCTGTTTAATGAACAGTGATTTAAAAACTTCTCATTGAAAATAGTTATAGCGCATGATAATCGTAAATCCATCTGATTAGTAATCATTAAAATTTCTTATCATTTTAATAATACTTAACTAATAACCTTTGTTATATTTTACACTTTAAGCCCGATTGACTTACTAATTAACAGCAAAAATATGCTTTTTAAGTACTTTGCTCAGATGTACACACATAAAAATCACCAGAACAATGCACTTACAATACTTTTATGCACGCTTGGTAAAGTAATCTATATTGTATAAACAGTTTTTAAATAGTTTATGGCTCATTTGCGTTTCGCATCATTTGTTTATGTACTGCGCTTGCGCCCTTAACAATCATATCCACAAGCATCATCTGCAATTTCTGTATTCAGTTGCAGCGCAACACTCGGTGAAAGTGTACAACAGCTGCTCCAGTTAGAGGAGTACATATAATCAAATCATCTTCATAATTTATAAACCGGCTGAGTTTAATTGTAACGCTTTTGAGTGTGAGAACGCCAGTGGTCGGCACTACAAAAATACTTTAACATTCATATGTGAGCGTCTTTCTGTGCTTGGCATTTATTTATATTCATTCGTTATGGTAAGCAAACGCATCCCTACCAGCCCTTATCTATATTTATCTATCACTTTAAAACACACCATTTCACACCATGCCTGTTCAATTTGTTTATTTAATTCAATTTACGTAAACGCACAGCACTCGTGTCCAAAATCAATGGCGAGCCGCTGAACTCCACTGCCGCTACTGCATACGTACTGGACGCTGTTCAAGCTACTTCAGCTGCACCGGAATTGGATGCAAATATTGATATCTCCAAAGTGTTGCAACCAGCGGCGCTTATCGCAAAAATGGTACGCTTCGACAAAGCCAAATCGAGCAACTTGACAGCCATTACTTGGGCTCCATGCTGTTAATAATCAGCAACTGCTCGCCGAGGCACTCAGCAGTAAGTGTTTTATAATATACGCACATTATCTTATTAAATTACATGTTATCTACCATAGGTGATATTGAAATGATAGAGGCAGACATTTCGCTGGGCAAACTTAATGGTGAGGGTGAAGATTTGCCTGTTATGGCGCATCCGCCTGCAAATACATCGGACTTAACGTTGGCTGACTTTCTTGAACAAATTAAGCACTACAATGAGCAGCATGGGGGCGCTGAGAAGGGTGTCAAATTGGATTTCAAATCAATTGAAGTGTTTGAGGGCTCTTTGGGCATACTCGATGAGAGCATACCAAAGGTAATGTTTGACTTTGAAAGCTAATTGCAAACGCGTTACCCCTCCACTTAGACTGTATCCATTTTATGCAAAAAGCTTAATCCGAAAACCCTGCATCTTTTTATTCAGGCAAAAGCTACGCTTGTATCTCAAGAACAATGAGCATGGGCGGATTGATTGCCTTAATTCACTAATCGTATAAACACAAAAACTAAATAATGCTGGAAATAGCAACAAAACAGCTAAAAAGCATTCTTTAAACATTGTGTTTTGAACCTTTTATTATTTATTTCTGTTAATATTAATTTTCATAAAAAGATTGGATAGAAAGGAAAGTACCATTTGTAACCTTAACGCTGTAATTGTGCATGCTCATTTTGTATTAACAAATTTTTGCGGTCCAGTATATTTTTTAAGCGTAGCTAAATTTCCATTTCATCCATCTCGAAAAAAAACTAGTGCAAACAAGCTACTTATAAGTGCAGTCCATTTGTGAATTAAATTTGAGCAACAAGTTTAGCCAAGCTCTACTGTCTTACAGATGAACTACCCCATTTGGATAAATGCGGACATAATCAAGGGACCTGTTGAGCAAAACACCAGCGTGCCAGTGGATCCAGCGCGCTTCTTTGCCGGCTGCAATCGCTATAAGAAAGCGGTGCTCTCCATTGGCTGGACCACTCGCTGGAGCAGCGAGCCTATCGAAGGCGAATACACACAAGCCCAATGCGATGAAATGCTTGAAGCCATTACATCCAATAATGTGCTGTCTACTGGCCAGGCCATAACCTTTCCCATACGTGCCGGTATAGGGGCCAATAGCGCGCCGCAACTGCATGAGCTGGTGGCAGCAGTAAATGCGACCAACGATATTACACTGACCATTTGGGGATCAGAAAATGATTATGTGGATGTTGAGCGATTACGTCAGTTAATCTTTAGCTTTGGCTTGGAACGTGTTTATTTAGATGTGCCCGAATCACTTGCCTCCAAGCTGGATCTGGGCAATACGGGAGGTAGTGCCTCTACATTCGCTTCGCTGATGAGTTTTAGTTTTGTAAGTTTGTGTTTTTGGGCATTGTCAAGCTATCTAAAACAATTGTAAAACAATCAACATTTAAATACTGTTTTTTAAATTCATTTTATTTTTAACATGTTTTAAATGAAACTTATGAATTAAGCAGTTCTATTTCGGATTTTGATTTAACAATACAGTTCATACAGTCATTGCGACCAGTCGGAATCAGCAGCAAAATCCGAAACAGTCCTGTTGTTTATGTATCACTTCATTGAACTGAGCCGCAAAAAGGGCTCGCTAGTTGTGTGTTTTGTATAAAACTAAAAAAAATACATATGTATCTTGTTTATAAATTAAGCCAACTATTCATATAAAAATACTTTGGACGTGCGCATATTTAAATTTCAACAAAAGGGGCGGGGTGGGCCGCTTATCTTAAAACTAGAGGCGTACTAAATGTATGCGTGTGTGTATGTATGCTTATATACAATTCAGTTTAGCTACAAAATAGTTAATGACTTTTGTTTTGGGTTTGCGTTTTTGGCACTAAAATAAATAAGCTTAGACTATATAACATACTCTCTCTCTGCGAGCATAGATATGTAATTATGAAGTTAATGATGTATGATGATGTATATATGTGTGAGTCGGCTAGCAAAAGGCATTAAGGTGTCATCACTTTGTACTCTAACCTAGTAAACATTATATATTAGATACATGAGTCTTGATGGCGAGTGGCGAAATCTGTTTGTTTCCAGTCTCCGCCATAAGGCAATTTAGTAAGCATTCAAAGAAATGCAGCTATAAACAAAAATGTACTATCTAATTATCACATCAGTGGACGCATTCAGCGTATCATTATTATGTAGCAATTGCTCAGCTGAGCCTGTATTGTCGCTGCTGCTATCCTCGGCGTCACTAACCGCAGCTGCTATACCGGATCCTCTTCTATAATCTAGCAGACGCACGCCCACGCGTTCATTAGTGGGCTGCCAAATGGGCGGTGCGCTAGTCGCGCTGCTACCAAAGGTTAGCGGCTTTAGCGCTATCACCTTGGCTTTGGGATCATCGCCATGGCAAATGCGTGTAGCCAGACGCGTGGGATACCAGCAGATGCAAATAAGGCCACCGGCCAGCAGTATGCCTGTTATAATCTGTCCCAGCAGCACAATTTTCGGCACTAAGGAAATGTCTGAAGCAATTTTTTCAGTCACTCGCACGCGCTCCTCACACCACATGATAGGTAATAAGGTGCGGGGAATATTTTCGAACATGCTGCAAATGGTTATAAAGTGTTAGCTATATGGTATTAAGTTTAGATTGATTTTGAATGCTTACCCAATGCCCTTTACAGGCTCCATAAGATAATTGGCCTGAAAACCGCCGCCCACATCCATAGGCACGCCTGCATTTGGCTCTAGCGCCATAAAGAACTCATGTTTTTCCTTATCAGGCTGCAAACCTTCAACAGCCTCCAAATAACTAGGATCCGCCTTATAAAAATGCGGATAGGACATGTATATAGAGCTGTTGTACTTGCAGCGTGATATGTTTATGACGCCAGCCGCCTCACACTTGCCATTAGGACAAAAGCAGCTTGTTTCAGGATAGTAGGTACCTAAAAATACATAAATTTGTAGTTTACCCATTGGGATTTGTGCATATAATGCTAGACTTACCATTATCTACGGCGCGTTCAGTGCCGCTAAACTTATAAGCTGTCACTCCATGTATTGTGACTGTTTCGGTATAATCTAATGGCACAGCGCGACACAAATTGGGCAAAAATATCGCAACACTTTGGTTAGTGCTCAAATTGGGTGGAAAGAACTCGCCCATGGAACCAAATACATTGCCACAAATGCCCTCAAAGGCACCAGTGTGATTCTTCTCGTTCCATGTGTGCACCTGACCCATTTTGCTTATGTCATCCAGTCCGGTAAACATATTAAAATGACCCTCAAAGTTGGCGCTGCCATTACGTGTATACAACCAGCCAATGCGATCATAGGGTACATCTTCAGGCGAAAATACACGGCCCATTGTGACCAATGGATGTTTATAGCCCGTAAAAATCCATTCATCTGCTGTTTTTGTTTCACTTATATGCTGATTGTAAATATTTAGGGTAGTGGAAATGGCTAAGCGTCCAAATAAACCTGCATCCTTGACGCGTAAAGCAGCAGCCTGAAAATAATAACTTATAAGTTTTAATGGAACTAGTAGTCTTGGGCTTAAAAAGTGCTACTTACATGTGCCACAGTGTTGATTGAGGTAATTTTATCAGCCAAAGTGCCATTGCTGCCCTCAGCATCAAAGTAGAAAAAAGCTTTTTTGCGAAATGAAATAGAATAGTTTTGATTTTGCCATTCTATATCGACTTTATCGGGATTTTCGCGAAATCTGTATGGACCCAGTTGCTCAAAACGTGGTTTCTTGTCGGAACCTACATAAAAGTCTTCTGGATTGGTCCAATTAAATAAGTATACATCAAAATTTAGCGGCAGTGGTGATACTTTCCAGTCCTTGTAGGCGGGCGATGTAGGACTGAGCGCCATTTCCTATAAAGCATAAGCAAAAATAATATTAAAGACAATGCATATCATTGTTGACTTAACTTTGTATGCTTCTAATAAACATGCTCGATAATAAAATATTCTAGTTGTCATGAGATCAGCAATCTTGCTCTCTGTAAACTTATCAGCCTAAGTTAAATTCCCCTAGTCAGCAAGAATTGTATGCATTACATTCATATAGGGTGGGCCATCTGTTGGCTTGGTTGTTAAACACTTATAATTCGGCACATATCCGTACAAAGTGGATGGGTCTTGGACATATGTGAAGTTCAAAACTGCTCAGTTTTAGTCATGGATTAGTTTAACAACCGAACAACGCGCAAAAGTTGTACAATAGTTGAGGCCAGTATCGACAAGTCGTTGGACAATGTATGGGAGAACAGCCAGATGAGTTTTTGTCAAAAAAACAGTCATCGAAAATTAACGGATCTGTAGAGTAGTTTCAAACTTGCATTTAGCTTGCACAATTTTGTTGCAAAATATACGAATTAAATGCAATTAAGAAACAAAGCAAAATATGGCTCACCCTATATACATAAGTTGCTGATTTCACACATTGTGCTCTAGCAGAAAGTACAACCACTTGACTCCAATATTTGTCATGCTAAAGGCTACAAAACTGTTTGAAGAATCTGCTCTATTGAGAACCAATTTCGAAGTAGACATTTGCAAATTTTTTTTATGTGTAACAAATAACCTCTATAAACTCTACTTAAGTTCAAATTTCCAAAACATTTACTTACTGTCCAAATGATAGACTGTAAATAAATTATCTTTAAAAAAAAGTTTGCATAAAATTCGTCACCTCGATGTTATCTTTCATTCTTGGCTGTATCTAGCCTTTTTTAAAAATAGTTCTTAAATGCAGTGTTCACATTTAATCAACAGGAAATTACTAACTGATATAATATAGCGGGGGTTTCTTTGTAAAACAAAGAGACACCAATAAATATGGCACGTGTAAATATGTGATATATAAATCTTATATAAAAGTTTAACTATCGGCATATATACATAGTTGCTGCCAGTGATACATGGCGCACCTGTTGCAGTCATGCATTTGAATTGGTATTTTTCTAAAGCTTTTTATGAATGTTTTTTCAATGACTGCAAAGCTTCGACACGGCCTTAATTGTAATCATCGTCCAGTTATCGCAAATGTATAGTCGTTTGATAAGATAATGGAAAACGGCGTTACTATGTATATACTCTGTCCATGGCACTGGCACTATTCAGGTAAATATTTCCGTTCTTAACTCATTGAAGCTAATTGTATACATAAGGTTTATATGTAACATATATATGTGACAAAGGTTAGCAGTTATGGCAGTAAATTATGATAAATTGGTTTTTTTTTTTTTTGCTTAAATATTCACGTTTAAAAAAATATATAGAAAATATGCATACAACACAGGGTTTATTACAAGTATTAACTTCATTGTAATATTTCAAGTTTAATTCAAATTAGCTCAAATTGCATTGGAACATTCCACATCTGTCCGCTTTTAATAAATTCCATCAGTTTTTAGCAAGAACGTGAAATATTTTTATAATAAACAATCTGTTTTTGGATTAGCCAATAGAGGTAGTCACATTTCAAATTTAAAAAAAGTGGCTACGAAACACTATAAAGCTGAGAAGATAATCTTCAAAACTTGTTAATGGGTTTTCTTAAGAATTGTGATAGCTTTCTTATTAGGTTCACTGAAATTGAATTTTTATCAAGAGAATTTAAAAATATCAAAAAGACTAAAAAAAAATTCTGCACGAAATGTCAAAACTTCATATAAAAAAAATTCCCAAAAAAAAAATTTCCCAAAAAAGGGAATTGAAGTTTTGGGAATTTTTTTTTATATGAAGTTTTGACATTTCGTGCAGAATTTTTGCATGCTGCGTATGGGCCTATATAGGCCCTAAGGCCCATACGCAGTTCGAAAAATTTCTCAAAGGGATATCCCAAATGGGATTTTTTTTTATATAAAGTTTTGTCATTCCGCGCGAAATTTTTCGAACAGCGTAGACCCCTTTAAGTGGCAATAAGAAACTATTGCACATTGCAGTTTGAAACTTTTGATTTTGTTCGTTGAGACAATTTTTGCAATGTCTGTTCGGAATGCGGAAGAAAGACGGAGTATGATAGAAGAATCATTAAATAGTAAGATCTTTGGGAAGGAACGCGAATTATAAGAGAATGGTCTTGAAGTGAAAGAAAGCCAGTGATTTAAGAATGTTAGAAGAATCAGTTTATTTGATCCCTTAAGGCCTATACGCAGCATGCAAAATTTACGAATAGAATGACAAAATTTCATATAAAAAAATAGTGTACAACTGTGAAAACTGTGGATCCTGTAGTAAAAATCTGCGGCTTAAAAGCTATACATTTGATATGATATTGTGCAATGGAACGACAAGTTTGCTATGTACAATGTGTCTACAAGAATGATGTCCAATGCCGAAGTATGATGAAAAATTGGAAGAGAGTTGAAAGAATCAGTTTATAGTAGGTTAAAGTGGTTGCCTGTCTTGGAACAGCCCCGATGCACTTAGGCACAATGAGGCCCTTTGTGATGCCAGAGGTAACGCTGTTCGAGAGCTGACCAGGTGTTAAAAGTAAGATATTGAAAATTACGTAGTGAAGAATACGTGAGCCAAGCTTTTCACCGTGGATGAAGACTTTCATATATTAGGTAAAGTAAATAATGCATTTTAATGGTGTAATTACGCTTAAAAAAAAAGAGCTGGGCCAGTTTTTATTTGGTAAAACTAGTTTATTGCTACAGCGCTTCAAAATGGAGGTAAAACAAGAGAAAATTTGATACATTTTCAGTGACTGATAAAATTGTCAAGTTAGCAAAAGCTGTGGTTCCAAGCTGTGGTCGAGCTCTGGTAGGCCAATCGTCCAAAATGTTGATAAAATAATGGAAATCATTAAGTCGAAGTCAGCATATGGTGCACTTATTTAAAGATTAGCCAGAAAACCGTTTGGAACCATTTGCATAAGGCTGGTCTCAAGAAGAAGCTCTATGGGTGGCAGACGAATTATCGCAAAAAAATAAAAAACATTGTGGACCAAATGGATGCTTAACACTAAGGACTATTTAGTCTATGTGTGACTCCCCCCGGGGATCAACCGGTGCAACCTAACCTAAATGGATGCTTGTGATTTTTTGCTGAAACGTAACGAAATCGAGCCATTTTTTAGGCGAATGGTGACTGACAATGAGAAATGGCCGAAAAAGATCGTGGTCCAAACGCGTGGAGTCGGCTTAAACAATCGCCAAGCCTGGATTAACGGCCAAGAAGGGTTTGCTGTGATTGGATTAAACTGCGTGATTGACCTGAAGCGGCCAGAATTGGTCAATAGGAAGGGTGTTGTGTTCTATCAAGACAACGCCAGGCCGCACACAACTTTAATGACGCGTCAGAAGCTAGGAGAGTTTGGATGGAATGTTCTATCGCACGCAACGTATAGCCCAGACCTGGCATCAAGCAAGTATCATCTATTTAACCATTTGCATAATTTTCCTGATGGTACAGAAATGGCCTGAAGAGAGGCTTGTGAAAATTAGCTATTCTGGTTGTTTACCGACAGGAACGAGGACTTCTTCAATCGGGGAATTATGAAATTGCCTTCTAAATGGACAAAACTTATTGAAACGGCGCATATTTGACCTAAATCGGATATTCTTAACTGTTTTAATTTCATTATCGAAGTGAAGCGAAAAAACGCTGGGAGCTTTTTACTTTACCTGATACTTTTGATATAGTTCAGTGGATCGGCGAAATCAATGTGCATATGAAAATGATGTTCAAATGGAAGAAAGACGAAGAATTTGAAGAACGTTAGAACGTTAGAAGAATCATTTAATTGTACAACTTGGTTATAACTAAGTGAAGAATACGAACTCCGAGAATGACTTTCATATTGAAGCTTAAATCTAAGCGAGCCCCATGAGCTCCACGTTGACTTGGATGCAAACAATGAGATTTGGTGTTCAGTACGGAAGAAAGACAGCGAATGGGAAGAATGTTGAAAGAATTAGTTTATACTAAGACCTACGATCCCCCTCGGGGATTGTCACCTTGACGCGGTGAGGGGGCTTAGTAATTGCGTTGATTTCTCGAGCGATGCTGGCGGTAGCGTAGCTACTGGTAGGGCCACCGTTGCTGGTAAGGTTAAGAATCGCAATCCACAACTTTTTCGTCGTCTGTTTCAACAGTTTAGGTGCGGCTGGAGTGGGCGTCTGCTCTTGAACCAAGCGGCTCGTTATACAAATGTGTTTCTATGTTTGCGGTCTTTGCACCCATCAAGCATCGACCACATGCAAATCAAATGATGTTTAGGCATCAATAATCATGGAAATATGTCTCCATGGGGTCACCAGGAGAGTCCTGGAAGTCCCCCTGCTCAAGTAGCGGCCAGCACATCGGATATGGAGGTGCTAAATTCACGCCAAAATATTTTCGAGATGAACGAAAACTCTACAACAACTTTAATAGGAGAAATCTAATAGGGATGAAACTCTCAACGCACATCACAACCTGGAATGTGCGCACCCTATATGCCTGGAACAAAATTTGCCGTGATGGTCCCAATAGAGTAAGATTTAGATCTGTTGTAGAGGCGCTATGCTCCACAAGCAAAAGAGGACTACAGTAGTAGTAAGACCAACGACGCTAAAATCTCTATTAATTCAAGACATCGCCGGATTCGGCTATAAACTGTGGGTCCCTGTTATTAATACAGATCCCCAATGCTCCTCCCAGGGGCGACTGACAAAATAGTCAGTCAGCGAAATTTTTATATTATTATTAAGACCTACGTGGGCAAAGCTATGCACGCTGAAGAGCGGTCCTATAAACAACGTAGCCACTCAGAACAAAGTACAATATAAAAAAAAGTTGGCTTATAAATAAAACATAAGTCATTGCCACCAAATTAAAGTTAGACATTCTTTCTGTAGTTATTTTTGCACTTTATGATTAACTTAACCCCACCCACTTAGTAAAAAAAAAACAATAAACAACTCCAAATGAGTCATGTGATGTATGCGACAGTGATACATCAATCAAATACTTGAAATTAAGTTAGTCAGCTAAGTTCGTTGCTGGTTAGTTACGAATAAAAAAAGTAGTTTCTCATGTAAGTTTAGTTTATCTAATCACTAAATAGCTGATTTTCAGATTTCCAGTGCTGAACACCTGCGCCATACAGTGCTGCTTTGTCTAGTCAATTGGTTTAATTTCTTTCGTTTTTTTAATGTTTAATTAAATCAATTGATTTCGAATCAATATGATGACAGCTCCCAAAGAACAGAACACTCCAAAAAAAATATGAAAGTAATTGCATGCAAATGAGTGTCATTCACTTGACCTTTGCATGTTTGCCTAATTGATGGTTTGGAACCTATCCAGTTGAACTTGAGTTCGGGCGTATGAGTAATTATGTAGTCATGTACATAGCTGTATTGGAAATTTAGCTGAGGATAAATTGCCCATTGCCAGACGAGTACAGTACAGTAAACCAGATAAGATAAACTATAAATTAAATAATTTTGATTGGACTCACCTTGCCGCGCATGCGTGTAAACATATCAATCCAGTTGCGGAATAGATATATGCCGGCTGCAATGGAACAGATGCCCAGCGCTATGATGGCTAAGCGCCAAAGACTGTGACGTAGATGTGTTGTCATCTCTATGTAGGTGTGTGTGTGTGTGCGTGTGTATTTGGGTTCTTGTCTTTGCTAACAGGAAGCAAATGTTGTTCTTGTTGCTGTGTGCGCTTTGACTAGCCGTTTGCGCTGCACTGAAGACGAGTGTACCCTTTGTGTAACGGCTTAGTTGCCTGCAAAAAAAAAAAAATAAGAGAGCAGCAGCGTGGAGCATTAAATTTTGTGCTTATCAGGAGCGGCCAGCTCTCAAAATTGCTGGTGGGTGTTGGGCGCTCTTTAGAAAATTTTTAATTACGAGAGAGTGAGAGTCGTGAGCGTGAAAGTTAATCACGCGGCATTGGCAATGGTGAAGACGGCACTAAGTAGCGTTATATTGCGACGTAATTAACAAAAATTTGTTGTAAAACATTTTCACTTTAGCCCTGTGCTTATGTACTAGATAACCGCAAAACTTCAGCTGCTATATACATAAGTATGAATGCATATTTACATACGAGGGTTGCCTTTTATGTTGTGAGTTGTAGCCTAAACAAATCTAATATCTGCTGTGTGAATTTTTTAAAATTTTGCAGCCTTAGGGATCATCCATAAACTACGTGACGCTCCAGGGAGTGGGGGTCTGGCGAAGCGTCACGATCATATGGAAAATCTTCAAAATTATTCCGTCACTGCGTCATAAGTGCGGAGGGTGGGGTCTATTTTGACGAAAATCAGCGTCACGTCGTTTATGGATGATCCCTTAAACAAGTTGGCATTTCAAAGACCACTCTTAAATATACACAGTCCCATTCAAAACCCATTCCTATTTTTACGTGTCTTAAAAGATTTTTTATTGTTCACTTGAAGTTTTAAAGGTTTGTATGTAAACAGTAAAATTGTTGCAGTGGACACCAAAAACCTGAGATTATTAGCGTACAAGACGTATCAAAAAATGAAATCGTTTAAAACCCTTATGGCATATCAGCTGGTATGATCAATTCTTCGCCTAAGAAACTTTCTTATGAGGTGTGTGAATCATATTGCCAACCTTTTGTTGTAAATAGTTCAGATCCAGTGAGTTTAAAAATTCAAAGATAGTTTGTTGCTTCGTCTACGTTTGTTACACAGTTGTTAGGTTTAAGGGAATGTATTGAACCAACAATTTTATTTGAATCATTGGGTTTAATTGATCCATATCCTCATTTGCAGCAAGAATTGCCCATTCGTTCAACCAATATTAGTTTTTGGGACAGCCACTGATGTTTGAAAAAATAAAAAAAACGTAGAAAAGATGTTTTGATTCTTTGAAAGTTTTCAAATAGTTCAGATCCAGTGAGTTTAAAAATGCAAAGATAGTTCGTTGCTTCGTCTACGTTTGTTACACTGTCGTTAGGTTTAAGGGAATGTATTGAGCCAAGAATTTGATTTGAATCATTAGGTTTAATTGATCCACATACTTGTTACTTGCAGCAAGAATTGCCCATTCGTTCAACCAATCTTAGTTTTTGGGACAAGCACTGATGTTTGAAAAAAATAAGAAAACTTAAATAAGATCTTTTTTGTCTGTCCCTTAAGAAGAAGAAGCTTAAAGCTTGGCTACCAAAGCCTTTAGCTAAATAAAGAGTAACATTTTTACGTTATAAAAAAGATGTTTTGATTATTTGAAAGTTTTCAACCAATTTTTGAATACACGGCAATAACATTTTGTAGGCCCACAAAACTACACATAAAAAAATCAACTAACTATCGATTCAAAAGTTCAAGCGTATAAATACCTAACTAATCTTTATATGCTACATAGATAAAATAGAAGAGAATTTAGAGTGCCCGTGAGTCAACCCACCAATTATGCTGACATTTTTGCGTAAATACAAACGTAAAGTTTTTAAGCTATTTTAATCTAATACAAAACCTAGAAACACAAAATTTTGAAAAATAAGCGCATAAACTCGCTGAGATAAAGTTTTAAAACGTGACGGGCTTGACAAACATCGGATAAGTTTGAGAGAAATTATTGTCTAAAATCGAACGTAAGCCAGATATTGAAAAATTTCCACTGCCAGGTGGTATCGCCTTGACTGCGTAACATTTTTTTCTACTTAAATTTTAAAGTAAGCCCTCGTATATGGTATGTACTAAATGATACTGAATGTGGGCGCGACTATTTTTTTTTTTTTTGTTTACTTAGTTGTTGGCACTGTCGAGCGCTTTTGTTATTGTGTGTGTGATGATATTAACAATTTTTTTAATATATTTTTAAAAGCCTCACACTCTCAATATGTAATTACAAATTTTATTATGTATGAACACGTACAACCACGATATGTATATAGCACAATTTAGAGGTTAAACTTGAGCGCAGCTAGGAAAACCCGTTTCGCACACAAACATAGTAACAATTGAGAATTTGTGAGTGTATGTATGTGTGTTAAGCGCTGCGTTAGTCGCTCACCTTTTGAACAGAGCCGACGATTGCATTGGAATTTTTCAATGCCCACCTTTTATCACTAAACACGCCTCTCCTGTTTCTTTAGCTTGCTTTATTTACTCTTATTTTTTATACCCTGCAACTGTAGACTCTACAGCTATGCATCTCTTACGAAGCGCAGCTATCTTGTGTGTTTGACAAACCTAACACTAGGGGATGTGTCTCTATTCATAAGGCCCATACGCAGCATGAAAAAATTCTGCACGAAATGTCAAAACTTAATATAAAAAAAAATTCCCTTTTTGGGATATTTTTTTTTATATGAAGTTTTGACATTTCGTGCGGATTTTTTGCATGCTGCGTATGGGCCTATAGACTTCAAAAAATGCTAACAGAAGGAATCCACACCTATGTATTTATTCTACCAACAGAAAAAACAAAGCCGAAACACTTATTCACTTCAAGTCAACAGAGAAAAATTTTAAATACTAAGTAGGCTAGAAATTTCATTCCTTGACATCTTAAAAATACGTTCTACATTTTTTTTCGTCAGTCGTTTGTAACTTTGTAGAAAATTTTGGTCGCTCGGCATAGTAAAGCTTATCCAAGTGCAAAAAAAAAATATTTCTTCAATATGGCGCATAAAATTGAAATGAGCCTGGATGATATTATCAAAGGCTTATGGCACCAAAAAGAAAAAATCCAAAACTGTTCGCAGTGGAGCATATGGTACTGGTAGTGCTGGTCGGAAACACGTAAAATCCTATGCTAGTGGCGCTGTGCTTAAGAATCGCCGTGATGAACTAGTTCGGAAGCCTTATATTTACGATATTCCCAAACGTATGGCTGTTCCGACATCTTTGTTCGTATGCAATTTGGATTATGCAGTAACAAATGCAGATATAAAGAATCTGTTCGAGGAGTTCGGCCCGATGAGAAAGGCAGCTATACATTACAATAGCTCCGGGCGTTCACTCGGAACTGCAGTAGTTATATTTGAGCGACGTTGTGATGCTTTGGAGGCAATCAAAAAATACCACGGTGTGACATTGGATGGACGCCCCATGAACATTCGACTTGCCTTTGACGAACGATCTCAACTTGTTACTGATTTGAAAGGTTGTTCTGGCGCTGTGGCTTCAACTTTCAAGCGTGGTGGGCGCGGTGGTTTGAAGCCTTTAGCTGGAAAACTAAAAGCTTCTTCTTTTCGTAAACAAAAAGTGGCCTCATATGCTGAAGAGCTCGATGCCGAACTAGATTACTACATGAATGATTTCAATAAATAAATACAGTGTAGAGAGTCATAAGTATTGTAGATTTTTGAAATAAAGGTAAACGGCGAAAAATGGTGCGATAGTCCACACAAGTTCTGTGTATCAAAATGCTTATCATCAGCTAGTGTAATGATTGAGACATGTACGACCGTAAGAACTAAGACCTCAGGGAGCATACTAGCTAGAAAGACCAAGTTTTAAGATTGATGATTGTCGTGTTGATTTTAGGCCCTGCTCAGCATCATAAAAGCCAAACTGTCGTAAATGTCCCAGTTATAAATCTTCTTACTAAAAAAGCTATGCTGTATGTAAAATTAGTTACGATCGGAAGGAAAATTTAAAGTATTAAGGACATAATGTATATTTAATTTTTATTTTGTACTCTCTCCAACAATATTGCATTTTGTTAATGAAGAAGCTAAAGCTGGCAAAGTTTTAAAGGAATAAGGTGTATATATTTTTTATTTTCTCTCATAAAGGCACATACGCAGCATGCAAAAATTCCGCGCGAAATATTAAAACTTCATATAAAAAAAAAAATTCCCTTTTTTGGGATTTTTTGACATTTTGTGCGGAATTTTTTTGCACAAAATACATTATCAAGCCATTTTTGTCGCACACTTCTACAACACTCAATGCAAAAATTGCCGCAGAGAGAGCATAATTTTTTTGTAGAATGCGGCTGCAAGGTATTCCACTGTTGGACACCGCTGATTCACATTTTTTGTTGCTACAATTATATCACGCTTTATTGAAATAAATTATGGGTTTGTTGTACTTTTAGCGTAGTGCCAATTCGTTTCAACGAATAACAACAATTTAGAAGCCGTCATTAGCACCATATTAGAGCTCAGCTCGATAAATTCGGACTTGACTTGCGGCAAATAAAAGCCGACCCAACAGCACGCAAATATATCGACTTGTTAATATAGTACATAAACTTAACAACAAAATGATTCTACAATATTCTAGACTTTAGTTTCGAACCTTGGCAAAAATTACTAATCTAAATATTCGACAAATGCAGCTAAAAAAAAAAAAAATTTTTTTTTTTTTTTTTTTTTTAAAAAAAAAAAAATTTTTTTTTTTTTTTAAATTTTATATTTTAAATATTAAATTTTTTTTTTTTTTTTTTATTTATATATAAAAATTTTTTTTTTGTTGGTGTAGATTTTTTTTTTTTTTTTTTTAAAATATAATTTTTTATTTTTTTTTTTTTTTTTTTTTTTTATAAAAAAAATTTTTTTTTTTTTAAAAAAAAAAAAAATTTTTTTTTTTTTTTTATTTTTTTTTTTTTTTTTTTTTTTTTTTTTTTGTTTTTTTTTTTTTTTTTTTTTTTTTTTTTTTTTTTTATATTTTTTTTTTTTTTATAAAAAATTTTTTTTTTTTTTTTTTTTTTTTTTTTTTTTTTACAAAACAAAAAAAAAAAAATTTTTTTTTTTTAAATTTTTTTTTTTTTTTTTTTTTTTTTTTTTATTTTTTTTTTTTTTTAATTTTTTTTTTTTAATTTTTTGATTGTTGGGGATTTTAAAAAACTTTTTTTTCCAAAATTGGTATTTTACGGTATCTTCATAAACAAACGAATTATCTGTAAAACGTTTGCTATACAGCATCTGAAAACAGGAGTATATAATTTCAGCCTGATTCAAAAATAAAATAAACTTTCTCACATGATTAATAAGGATTTAAAGTTTGGTTGCTCTAGCGTCTTCCATCTCTGAGTTCTAAGCGTTCAAACGGACAGACGGACAAGATCGGTTCTTCCAGTCCACCGATCATACTTATAACTTGCATATACAACGTATCCTGTAGGTTACATTACATTTTCTTCTTGAAGGTCATACATAAAAATTAAACAAGTTAAACGATAGAAGAGACTACAAGGAATTGGAGGAAATTTTTTATGTTACCATGGTAACAGGCTCAGGTTCTGCTGTGGTAACACTTATTAAATATTTAATAGTTCTTACCAAATTGGTAGATACATTTTTAGCTATATATATACGTGTCACAAAAAGCGTAGTTAAAATTGTTGTCCTGGCGTGACTGTACGTCGCAACTGTTGGGTTAGGTTGTGGTGTGGTCTGACCTTCAGCATGCAAAAAGCCTTATTATTTTTAGCAGAACATTGTCAAGTAGCACAGTTAAAATGCAGTGAACGCTTGACTAGCTGTACGCCATCAAAATTTGTGTTGGACTGGTAAAGTTGGTTACAGAGACTTTGGAAATAATTGGCTAGGTGTTCAAGGAAGAGGCCATGTCTCAAACTGCAGCATATAAATGGCGCAAGTTCTTTAACAATGACCGCCACACTGTGAAGGACGAACCTTGACGGCCAGTCAATGACCTTTTTTACAAAGAAACCATACACTAATTTGTATTTTCCGGTTGTTCAGAACTTCACCCAAGTTATTTTTGACTCCTATATGATGTATAATTGTGTCATGATTTGTATGTATAAAATACTTATGTACATAATTTCCAAAAAAAATCGTTTATTATAATAATTAAAAATGATAACAATACACACACACACATTTTCACAAAAATCCTTGAATTACCGCCCTCCCAACAAATAGAGGCGCTTGCTACACTTCCGCAACCTGTTGACAATGTTGTTATTGTTTTGGCTGTTTTCTGTGGCTTTTAATACATTATGTTTTGGCGTTTGCTTTGGCGCTATCCTATAAATAAACCAAACGCAGTGCAATGTGCCAAAAAAGAATTTTTGTATTGTTGTTGTTGTTGTACATACATAGTAGTATGTAATTGCTGAGTTTGCATGTTGCGCACTTTGTCGATTGTGGGAATTTTAGCAGCGGCGTCGGCGTTGATGCGTCATACATATAACAACAACAGCAACAACAAATTATTAATACACTTTTGTACATTATGTTAATAACAACGCGACGCATAAAGGCACGCGCAGCAAGTTTAATACACTCTCTTATGCGCTGCTACGCTCTTTCACACACGCGCTCTCACTCTCTCAGCAACAATTTGACAGCTGCGTAGGGATTTTTTTTTTTGGGCATTTCATTTTGTTTTCTTACGTTTTGTTTAGGCGTTGTTGTTTTTGTTTAACTTTTGCTTCAATACTGATTCATTTTATGTTTTTTTTGGTTATTTACTTGCATTTTTCGTAAGCTCATGCTTTGATTTGCTTGCAACGTTTCGTACACTTTTTAATTGACTTCAATTTCAATTGTATAAATATTCATTTTAATCGACACGCATACGACGCTCCATAAAACATACAATGAAAAGCAATGTGTGCGTGTTTATGTTTGTACAGTTCAAACCGTTAACTTGATCTTGAAACCTTTGCGCGACGTTATACTGCGTGTGTGTTCAAGCGCGTTGTTTCTCCGAATAAGTTCTGCAGCCAAAGCAGCAATTATTTATTCTTCATTAAAAACTACGCGCAGCAAACGGCAAGCAGCGCAAAAGCAGCGCAGCAAACGAAACCAGAGTGAGCGGTAAATGAGTAGAGTTGCCACCATTCACGGTTTTTCTTTATTTTTGTACAATTTATGGGACGAGCAATTTATTTTTATGGCTGTCTTTTTGGTGGGTGATGTCGAACATTTTTAAACAATGCTAGTATGGGTAAAAGGCTTTCATGTTTTAAACGACTGTTGGGACTAATTGGGTAATTTTTTTCTGGGTCTGGAGTTCTCAAGGGGTCCGTTGCTTTACCGTAGAGCAAAAATTTAAAAATAAATAAATACAGCGCAAAGTGTACGGAATAAAACTATAAGAACTTTGACATACAAAAAAAAACAGGTATGATGTTTGTTGTTTGTGTGGGATTAACGAGTAGACTACAAAAAAAAAAAAAAAATGGTTAAAAAACATTCAGTAGTTAATTAAAAATTGTTTAAATGTATATCTTTTTCATAAAATATTCTATAAAACTCATTTTGTTTTTTTTTTTAATTAGTATTTTGTTTTATTATATATCATACAAACTTTAAATTATTTTGTAAATAATTTTTGTTTCCTTGAATAAAACAAACATTAAATAAAAGGAACTTCGTCACTTATTTTTTTTTGCAACATTTGAATAAAGTAATAGTATAACTTGAATTAAGGTGTAGCGTTCCATGACTAATTTCCCGAGTGGTTACTACATAATACAATAAAATTCGACAAAATATTTGAAAGCTTTTAGTTAATATTTACATCCACCATTATCATTATTGTTATTATTCAATTTTTTATTTTTTGGACTAGTGCAGTGTCTTGAAGTTAAAAGTTTGGCCTAGCTCGATTTTTACGAAAGTTCAAAAAACATGATTCATCATGGAAAATATACAAAAATTAGTATGTACGCCAACATCTAGTAAACAAGCTAAATAACTTTTTATTGCAAGTGTACAGTATGTTGTAGTTGTTTACGCCAAAGAATTGTTGACAAACTTGGAGCTCAGATTACTTACTTATTTATCTAAGATTTTGTTTGGGCAAGTTTGAACATACAAATGTAGTTTAAACTTTTTTCTTGAAAATTCCAGGGACTTACTTGGTAGCTTACCTATGTATGGATACACCAAGTTTTTACAAACAGAGCAAATAGACATTTAAAAAAATGCATTTTATTTTAAGACGACTGTCGTCTTTATAGGTTTATGTTGCAACCTCATCATAATAAACGTTTAAAATTAGCTTATACATACAGTGTGCCACAAAAGTGATAGTACAGCAGGCGATATTACACTAAAATGCGAATTTCTTCTATATTGTTTAAATTTTCCAAAAACTAATGATGAGGTTTTCTTAAATGTATATTTTTAAACAATAATCAAAAATAAAAACAATAATTCGTCAACGGGTTGGCTTAGATTTAAAAAAAAACATAAAAAAAACGTGATTTCAGCGCCACAAAAGTCTTAGTACACTTGGTCGGAATGACGCATTTACGTTGCTTGCAGCTGGTTGCTTTTGATTTTTGTAACGGAACTTTTTTGATTATGCTTTGCTTCACTTTCGTTTGCATGTTCGAAGTTTTGCGATAGGAAAAGTTGACCTATTACCTGTAAAAATGACGCGCAAGGAGCTCTCATTAGAGGAACGTAAAATAATTTTGAATTTGCATGTAAAAGATGGAAAACCCTATTCCGAAATTGGAAAAAATAGTTTCGAGACCCCGGTCAAGTGTCCATAACGTCGTTGTTCGTTTTAAAAACGAGGGTCGGGTTGAGAACAAGCGCAGGAATGGTCGTCAGACAAAATTAAATTATGGGGACAAACGCATTATTAAACTTATTATCGACAAGGACCCATTTCAAAGCGCTGTGAAAATCAGTTCCATTATTTCAACAACAATCCCAAAGGCCGTGCACCCGGAAACCATACGTAGAACTATTAAAGAGCTTGGAATTTACTTGTCCACACCTTAAAAAAAACCACATGTGTCAAAAAAAAAAGACTAAAGCGTCTAATGTTTGCCAAATCATACAGCCATTATCCTACCGCGTTCTGGCGTCAAGTTATATTGTCGGATGAGTCGAAATACAATATTTTTAAGTCAGATAGACGCTACAGATTTGGCGGCGGCCTGGAGATGCCTAAAACCCAAGTATACTATTAAGTCGGTAAAGCACGGTGGTGGTGGTCAAATGGTTTGGAGTTGTATGAGCGCTGCCGGCGTCGGATACTTAGGGTTTCATGGATGGTATTATGAATCATAAAGCCTGCATTGGTATCCTTAAAAATAACTTCGACAAAGTGCTTTGAAATGGGTCCTTGTCGATAATAAGTTTAATAATGCGTTTGTCCCCATAATTTAATTTTGTCTGACGACCATTCCTGCGCTTGTTCTCAACCCGACCCTCGTTTTTAAAACGAACAACGACGTTATGGACACTTGACCGGGGTCTCGAAACTATTTTTTCCAATTTCGGAATAGGGTTTTCCATCTTTTACATGCAAATTCAAAATTATTTTACGTTCCTCTAATGAGAGCTCCTTGCGCGTCATTTTTACAGGTAATAGGTCAACTTTTCCTATCGCAAAACTTCGAACATGCAAACGAAAGTGAAGCAAAGCATAATCAAAAAAGTTCCGTTACAAAAATCAAAAGCAACCAGCTGCAAGCAACGTAAATGCGTCATTCCGACCAAGTGTACTAAGACTTTTGTGGCGCTGAAATCACGTTTTTTTTATGTTTTTTTTAGAATCTAAGCCAACCCGTTGACGAATTATGGTTTTTATTTTTGATTATTGTTTAAAAATATACATTTAAGAAAACCTCATCATTAGTTTTTGGAAAATTTGAACAATATAGAAGAAATTCACATTTTAGTGTAAAATCGCCTGCTGTACTATCACTTTTGTGGCACACTGTATGTATATTCATTTAAAAATATGTACCCCGACCACAAAATAGCATGTGCTAGGGCTAGTAAATAAAATAAATGAGATGGGAACTCTGCAACCAAGCAGCAAAAGAGACAACATTGAGCGGCAACAGAGCGTAGTTTTGCTTCGGCCGCTTAACTTGCTCTTTGCTTTCGTGCTCTTTGCTGTCAAGGAGAAACCTGTTTGCAGCTTTGGTCGGGTCGCACCTATTCGGGTCTTTGGGCCAAACGTTGTGCACCGTTCGGTTCGGCTTTATGTTTCTGCACTTAGTTAATAACTAATATTAAAACGACTGTTAATGTGGCGCCACCGCCACTTTTTGCTCTTACATAGCATTTGTAAGGCTTTTTCCAGCAACGATCGATTCTCTTATCATGCCTGACAGCACATACTTACATAGTACGCTCTCAGCACGCGTTATCAGTATATAAAATATTTGGTGTTTGAGTGTTTTCTACGAAAAACAATATTTTCCACACTGTACATATGAACATGCATTTCTTTTTTTGTGGCATGATTAATTTTGAAGCCTGTAGAGTACAAAAATCAATGCCCTTAAATAGTTTATTTGATAAACTTTTAGACACCAAAAAAGTATCTGTTAGAGCTACCCATATACGCTTAACACTAGTCTAGACAAACTTAATAATGGTTTGCTCTACTTGTACAATTTCTTATCACAAGTCTTAAACCTAGCTAATCTTATTATGTATGCTACTATGGACAGCGTTTTGCTGACTCAACTGTTGCGTCCCGCTCCCTCACGCGGCGCTGCTACATACTGCAGACCCACAAGCAGCGGTGATGCCTCCGGCCAGGTTTTAATATTTTCAGGCATGACAGAGTTTTGCATCCGCATCTCGACGCTGCTTATCTCTATCTTGCGCATGAGTTGCTTCTGCCTAAAGATTTTTCGGGGATACCAGAGCAACATTAAGAGGCCAATGGCCACGCACAGATAACAGCAGATTTTTCCTATTATTAGGGACACTGGCAGCATTTGCAGATAATACAGCAAGTCGGGCGTTAGACTCACACGGTAATCTGCCCAGACCAGCGGTATAAAGGTGCGTCTGGAATTTCTGTATATACTAAAAGTTTATACAAAATAGTCATTCGTTTTGTTTTGATTCAAGTTTGGGGTCATAACTTACGATGAATGTTTAAAAGGTTCTATAAGTAGGTTTAGCTGTATGCGCGCTTTAATAAACAAAGCCATTCCGGTCTTTGGTTCTAGTATTACAGTCATCTCATGACGTTCCTTATCTGGTTTCATGCCATCTACTTGATCGATGTAAAACTCATCGGCAGCGTAAAAATGTGGATAGGAGGCAAATACGGGCACGTCATACCAACATGTTGATACGTTTAAAAGGCCTGATGGCACTTCCTGGCAGCTGTCTGGACAGTGACACTGATGCGCAGGATTATCGGTGGCTGGAGTGGGGAAAATTGCAATAATTAGCTTTTAGCTGATATTTATATAAAGTTCGACTAAGTGTTGTGTTATTTTTGTGTTTTTTTTTCTGAGTAACTCATAAATTGAGCTTCATAAAATTTAAAAATTGCTGATCCAAGCACTTGCTCAATTTTGTATGAAGCTTTTTGATAGCACCTACGATATTCGATTGACTCGATTAGAAAAGCCGTACAAATGAATTAGTTCATTAACACTGAACCATTAGTTCATAATTAGGGCTACCATGATTCAGTCAGCTGAGAACTTTAAAATCGGGTCTGAGTTACTCAGTTGGTAAAAACAAGACTTGAGTTTGGGAAACAAAATCTAATCTAATATTTACCATTGCCCATATTTTTTTTGCTGCCTTTATAGACGTAAGCCTCCATGCCTTCAAATGTAGTTGTGCCTGCATAATCTACCTGTATATCACGGCATAAATCAGGCAGAAAATAAGAGATTGGCTCTCCCTTTTTGAGTGGTGCGCGATGAAACTCGCCTGTGCTGCCCTTAATCTGGCCACACTTGGGATAGGCACGGGAAATATTATCATAGCGCCATCGCGCCACTTGACCCAGCTTATTAAAATCATCACGACCCGTATAGACGTTGTGATGACCATAGATATCCGTGCTACCATTGCGCTGTGCAAAAAAAAAGAACCAAGTTAAATCTGCAGGTAAGCCCCAAAAAAAAAAAAACTGCACTAAACTTACGGGATAGCCATAGCCTATGCGTTGATAGGGAAATACTAAATCTGGCATCATGCCACTAGGTATCATTTTGGATAGTTTGATGAGTGGAGTATCGAAACCATTAAAAAGCCAATCATTTGCAGAACGCGCCAAACTAACACCATTATCGTACATTTTAAGTCCAAGATCCAACACAGAACGCGCCATAGGATTCCAATATCTTATTTTACTATAAAGTCCAGCAGCTAAAGTATTGGGTGCTATAATCAGATCATCCAATTTTCCAACGCTGTTGGCCTCGTCAAAGGTGAAACGGCTTTTACGTACATAGGAGACAGTTGAATTTTCTTCATGCCAGACAACGTTTAGTTTTTGCATTGTTTCTGTAAACGCATAGGGACCCACATCCTGGAAACTTGGCTTAACACTGTGATTGTTAAATTGTTCAGAATTGGTCCAATTGAAAAGAAAGATTTTCAAATGTATGTTTAAATTGGGATTTTGCCAGAGACCACTTATGAATGTGTTAGGTTTGAGTACCATTACCTAAAAAGATTAGTTAATATTTGTTCTTAAAAACTCTTTGAAATTATTATAAGCATATTATAAACTTACACTTTGCACCAAATAGCGCTGTATGTTCTCCTGATTAAGACCCAATATTAGCGAACCTATGGCCAGTAGCAGCCCCAGCAATGTTGTCACAACTATTCGCAATTTTGGTATCATGTCTTTCACTGTTAAGCACAAAAATAACAATAAATGTTAGATAAACTGTTTTGTATTTCTAAGTAGCATTCATCTTGTTATGATTAATTGATCTTCTTTTTTTTTTGAAATAATTACTAAGTGTTAACCGGTCTTTCAGTCACGCTTCAGGAACTAATAAATATATATGCTAATGTATTCGATTACTCTCGACAATTTTGAGAAACTTGCATATTTGGCAAATTGAGTATAACTTAATATGATAAGTATATAACTTAATAATTTCGCAAATTTTTTTTGAAGCTAATATATAAGCTTTAAGGCCCATAAGCAGTTCGAAAAATTTCACAAAAAAATCCCATTTGGGATATCCCATTTGCGTATGCGTCTTTAAGCTGAAAAATGAGTACAAGGCTCGAGCAACCAACTCGAAACAGTAGCCTCAAAAAAATGGTAAAAGCTTAAAAACTATTTTAAGCTGGGTTGAAAGTCTTGGCGTATTTGTCTATTATCGTGATTTTTAAAGTTTTACTTTGCTTGAAACTTAATAAGTAAATTATATTCAAAAGTTATTTTCAGGCTTATGTAATTTTTTTTTCTTATTAAAGGCCCATACGTAGCATGCAAAAATTCCGCACGAAATGTCAAAATTTCATGTAAAAAAAAAAAAATCCCAAAAAAGGGAATTATCGTTTTGACATTTCGTGCGGAATTTTTGCATCATGCGTATGGGCCTTTAAAAAGAAAAAAAATTACATAAACCTGAAAATAAGTTTTGAATATAATTTAGCGGAATTTTTGCATGCTGCGTATGGGCCTTAAGTCAATTTAAAGATTCGATCAAAAGAAATAGGGGCCAAGGGCCAGATCCGCCAAGAAGATTCAGATACTGGCTGCGTAACATAAAAAGTGCAGAGCATTCGCGTAACAGGTATAAGATGCTTTTTAATTCTTCACCATCTTCGCACCTACGACAGAAGTCGTGGTCTGGAACATGACTCATCTCAGCCATAACGTCTGGGGCTTTCGTCCAAGGTGTCTGTCAGTCTTGCCGCTTGCGAAACTGCGTAGATCTCGGCTTGAAATATTCAGCACCAATTGGGAAGGCGGAATGAAACGCCTGAAGTTACAAAAAAGTTTTAGTTTAATAAAAAATATTGCGATTTTGTTTGGCGAAGCGTCATGATCATATGGAAAATCTTCAAAAATATTCCGTCACTGCGTTTATGGATGATCCCATTAGGGAACTAGCTTATAGAGCAGTAGAACTTTTAAACATTTTAGGCAAAAAAGAATTCTGAGCCGTGGGAAATTATTTATTCAGCCATATGTTTGATTACGCAATTGAAATTAGAAGGCTGTATTATATTATATCTATATAATAGGGTTTCGAAAACCTTGAGAAGTATTCGAGATTCTGACAGAATTTTATATATATATATACAGATTTTTTAATGAGAAATAAATAAGATTACAAAATAAATCTATAAAATTGTTTTCTACTTTTTTTCCTCATCAAACTAGTAGCTCCTACTGGAATACCTGCTGGCTCACCATTTTAGCCATTTATTGCCGCTCATTTCAAATTCTGTGTCAGTTCCATAAACAAATGAGGTTTTGGCGTCTTGTATGGAATTGAAAATTGTCAGTCTTTTTCGTTGACATTGTTTACAATTTCCCAGCGAATGACAAAAATATAGAGTTGCACAGAAAAATTATCGAATAAGTTCATCGGGACACAATGAGATAGGAACATAGGAACATGAAGTTTTGCTATTCCGCGCGTAAATTTTCGAGCTGCGTATGGGCCTTAACTTGCAAAATTTAAATTTATGCGCTTGGGGCCCGCCGATAGTTTCTCTCTCTGAAAGACAATCAAAAAAAGCTAGTCTTTGCGATTCTGTCATCTTGACAAGAAAATGGGCGTAACAATTTAAAGCCCATGCGCAGAATGAAAAATTTCGCACGGAAATGGGTTTTTTTTATATGAAGTTTTGTCGTCATTCATCATTCATCAATAAAAACATGAATTCTAATAAAATTACATATATCCTTTTTCATCACAAAATAATGTTTTTTCACTAGCAAAATTTAAATTAATGAGCTTGGAGTCTGTCGATATTTGCACCGGGCCCTACTTTTCAGCAATAGACTATATTAAAAAAAATGGAAAGCTATTCTTTGCCATTATGTCGTCTTGAAATCTGAGAGAGTTTGCGATCCAGAAAAGAAGAGCCAGGAAATTAAAGGTGCCAGGGAAATTTGCAAATGGATCTCGCATTGAGGTAGGATTCACCTGAGCTCAGAGTTCTTTAAGGAACTTTGAGGAAAGTAAAAACGAGAATTTTTCGAAAGTTTAAAAAAATACTGATTATTTCATTACTGATCACAAAATAATGTTCTTTTACTAGTATAATTTAAAATAATGCGCTTGGAGCTCTTCAATAGTTCCAACAGGCCCTACTGTTCTCTTGACGTTCCTGGTCAGTGGCAGATATATGGCTGCACTATTAAAAAAATGTATTTTGTAGTCTTTTTTCTATTATGTACACGAATCTTACAATCAACTGGAATAATCTGTAGAAATTTGCAAATGACGCTCCCCTGAGCCCAAAGTTTTTTAAAGAGCCCTTAGATAAAAACATGAATTTTTCGAAAGTTTAAAAAAATGTCCATTTTCTAATTAATTAGAGCCCGTCAGTAGTTCCAACAGGTCCTACTCTTCTTTTGACGTTCCTGGTCAGATATAAGGTGCTACAATTAAAAAACTAATTTCATAGTCTATTTTCTATTATGGACACGAATCTTGCAATCAACTGGAAAAATTATCTTGAAAGCTGAGTTGGTTAGCGTGAAAATGGGCGTGAAAATGGGCGTGAAAATGGGCGTGAAAATCTAGAAAAGAAGAGCAGGAAAACTTAAGATGGCGCAAGGGAAACTTGCAGATAACGCTTCCCTTGTTATTAACCAAGTAACAAAATGTTTTTTGTTGAAATTTTGGATAGCCTTTCAATTGAAGTTTCTGCTCGTTTTTCTGGCATAGAATGCTGCTGTTTATTTGAATCGCTTATAAAAAAACTTTAGTGCTTAAATTGAAGAAATATATAGTAGTATGCAGTGGCGGATCCACGGTGGTGGTTTTTGGGTCCGGACCTTCCTCAAAACGTTGGAAAAATGGTTTGAAAGTCTTTTGCAAGTTCTGATATATATACACTTTGAAGCGAAGAACCCCCCAAGACCAAATGCTTGATCCGCACCTGGTAGTATGTAATTTATTGTCTGAAATTTACGCTTTAAAGAACATTAGGCATATTATGTCCCTTTTTTTAAGATATTGATTTCAGAAACAAAAAACTATTCAGTATTTTTTTCGTTTCTCACTTTCTATAACATTTTAAGATAATAAAATTCACTTAACTCTTCTAATACTCATATTTGGAAAAATACTAAATTAAATTCGTGTTTACATAAATATATTTTTTACTAAAGGCCCATACGCAGCATGCAAAAATTCCGCACGAAATGTCAAAACTTCATATAAAATAAAATTCCCTTTTTTGGGATATTTTTTTTATATGAAGTTTTGACATTTAGTGCGGAATTTTTGCATGCTGCGTATGAAAAAAATATTTATGTAAACACGAATTTGAATTTTTCCCTTTTTTGGAATATTTTTTTTTTATATGAAGTTTTGACATTTCGTGCGGAATTTTTGCATGCTGCGTATGGGCCTTAAACTTGTAAAAGGCTTTGGAATAATTTTTTTTTTAAATTGTAGCCGTTTCGCGAACTTTCTAAGATAATTGGCAAATTTTATATTAATCGGTTTGCGTATTTGTTAAGAAAATGGTAACATAAACGCAGTCGATTAAACAAAATAAATTCTTCAAATTATCAATCAAAACATTTAAAAATTTACGCGCAATTATGAATGTACAAAAACAATTGAGTTCATAAGTACTTTAGTTCGTTGATATCAAGATAAGACAAAGAAAGCTTTTGTCCGAAATTCTAACAACAATAAATAATATAATATTTAAATTTGAAGTGCTTTGATATCTAGGGTCCAGCGGGCATTTGCCCCCTTTATTAGGTTTACAAATTTCGATTAAAGTTAACAACTTCCTATATAATATCAAGCAAAATAATGATAAAACTTGATTAAGGCGTATTTGCAGTCAACTTACCTTGGCTTAAATGCTTGCAGATTTAATTATAAAATTGCTTTATAGGCACTTAATAAATACAGCTCTTTTAAATTGTAACTTTTTTTTTTTTTTTTTTCAACACTTATTGTTTACATATTGGTTTGATCATAGCGATATATACACGTGGGTTAACAGTTTGCATTCATTGAGGTATAATAATACTTTTTTTAAAAAACAATATTTTTTCACTTTATAACACTATACGTTTATGGTCTATCTGTTAAGTCCTGTCTTGCACTTGTGCAAGAACGTAATCAAGCGATCTTTAGTTTATTTCACTGTGAATATTGGAGCAACAGAACGAGAACCGCTCGAAATGCCGACTTGATAACGACTGACATTTTCCAATACAAGTGCTTGAGTTTATGAATAAATAAAAACAAAAAAAAAAAAAGACATTTAAAACATTTTATTGCATTTAAGTGTGTGTGCGTAAAAAGGCAGAGCCTCTGCTACTTATAAACTGTAAGGCTATTGCAACTAACAAAGCTAATGAATACACTGAGAATTATTTTCTATAGCATACTTTTGGCATGCCCATGATGATCACAAGGGGTGGCTTGGAAGATTTCAAAAGATATTTAAATTGAATTTTTAATTTATGCGTATTGAGCAAAAGATATTATGATATATTATTAAAAAACGCAACTCACTGAGGGCATGATTTCATGACTTATTCAGGCCTGAACCGAACTGAAGGGTAGTTAACACGAAAATTGAAACTTCTTCAAAAAGTGTTATTTAGGGTAATTTTAAGTCGAGAAACGAAAACGACATTTTTTTTTCTTAAGCACCGTTTCCGAAATTTTTTCGAAAAACATGTTTTTCAAAATTATAAATTTTCAGTTTGCGCTTTATAAACGAGAAAATTTTTTTAAAAATTATGTCAAGCTTTAAGCGGTCTACGCAGCTCGAAAAATTTCGCGCGGAATGACAAAACTTCATATAAAAAAAAATCCCATTTGGTATCCCATTTGGGACATTTTTGAAGTTTTGTCATTCCGCGCGAAATTCTTCGAACTGCGTATAGGCCTTTAGGCTTAAAGAGAATTGTTTTACGAACATTTTGCTCACGAGATATTGACGAATAACTGAAAAAATTGCCCAAAAACATGTTTTTCGAAAAAATCTCGAAAACTGTGCTTAAAAAAAAAATGTATGTTATTTTCGTGTATCCCGACCCAAAATTACCCAAAAAAACACTTTTTTCGCTCGATGACCCTTAAATTTTTAAACTAGTGTAATAGATATTTAACTATTATCTCATAGTTTTTATTTTTAAGGCCTATACGCAGTTCGAAAAATTTCGCGCGGAATGACAAAATTTCATATAAAAAAAAGTCCCATTTGGAATTTTTTATTTTATATGAAGTTTTGTTATTCCTCGCGAAATTTTTCGAACTGCGTATACCCCTTTAGGTCACAAAAACTTGATTTTTTTAAGTTATGAAACTCTCAAAAGTTTTTGTTAAAAAAATAATTTCTTTACATTCGCTGTTCTGCCTAGTTTTCTCCTTATAACCTACTTTCAAATTTCCATCAAAGAAATATACCCAATTATGTTTTACACAGTCTTTTTTTAAAGGGTTTTGATTTACTTAAAAGTAAAGTCTACGCAGTTCGAAAAATTTCGCGCGGAATGACAAAGCTTCATATAAAAAAAAAATCCCATTTAGGATATCCCATTTGGGACTTTTGTTTTCTATGCAGTTTTGCCATTCCGCGTGAAATATTTCGAACTGCGTATAGGCCCTAAGTCTAGAACCAATATTGCTTACACAATTTCATTGGGCTTAGCACAACTTCTAATCTTTTAGAAATTTAGTCAGGGAATCTTCATTTTTAATTTATTTTCATAGCAGCTTAAGCATCTTACTTCATGTCATTTTTTACATGGTTTTTTCGTGTAATATCCTGTAGATTTAGGTGAATTAGGTTTACTTTGCTTTGAAGACTTTTTGAAGAATATCTACTCTGTACAAACCACAAAATATATGACATCCATTTATGCATTGAAGTAAGTCTACTTAAGACCTATTTTGATTGATAATGGAATCTTAAGCTTTAAAGTCATATGCTTCCGATTTATATATTATTATAATTTAAATATTACATATCCATTTTAGATAAGGCTGCATTTTGGTCAGTTGGGTAGTCTAATAAAAAACCTTAAGATCGTTGGCCAAATTTCAGAAATTAAGTCTTATTTAAATCAACGTAAGCCGTTTAACTTCTTGAAAATGTTTTTAAAGTAAAACTTTTTAGGCGGTATTATGACTTTCGATGGAAGTAACTTTGTGATTCTGTTAAAGTGAGCAAAAAGTGTTAGAAAGGAACGAGAGAAAAGGCGCCGGAGAGGAGGAAAGTCGAAAAGGCACGAGAACGGCATAAAAGAAGGTGCGGGGGAGGAGGAGAGTCGTAAAAGAACGAGAACAGCGTAGAAGAAGAAAATAAATTTTACTTTAAACGCGTGTACAGCACGTTCTTATTTTTTTTAAGATTTGAATTATTTATTTTTATATCAAACATTGCCCTTTATACGAACATCATGCAAAAAGTTCCGATTTGTCAAGACTTCATATAAAAAAAAATTTCCCTAATTTAAGCATTTGGGATATTTCTTTTCTGACATATATGCAAGTTGTTGACATTTAAACAACTACAGCGCAGAATTTTTGCATGCTGCGTACGGGCTTTTATATGAAGTTTTTTCATTCCGTGCGAAATTTTTCATTCTGCGTATAGGCCTTTAGACTAAAAATGTATGCCAGACCTAGACTTTTGACTAGCTTAGGGCATTGTGACGCGTTTTGTGAAAATTCAATCATCTATAAGCACGACTCTCTCTCCTCTATCCTTCTCTATTCTCCCTTGTGAAAATTCAATGAATCTTTTTATACAAGCAGGTCTTGTAATACGCAGTTCGAAAAATTTGACAAAACTTCATATATATAAAAAAGTCCCATTTGGGATATACCATTTGGGATTTCGTTTTTATATTAAGTTTTGTCATTCCGCGCATAATTTTTCGAGCTGCGTATACCCCTTTTATTGGGAATTTGTTGGTTCAATTTGAAAAGTTTTGCTCTAAAGAAAATTTAAGTTTTCGGGGTATTCACTTTGCTCGGAATAAAAGCATAATGGTACGTTGCTGGTAACGACAACTTACACTAAAAGTATGGGTATTTAAGCCAGATCCAGACACTTGACTACGAAAGCTAGATTATGTTTTTGTGATTATTTAGTGTTTCTAGTGGGTTAAAAAACTGTGTTGTTAAAATCACCAATACCAACGATTGTGAAAAAAATGTTCAGACTGTTTTTGGGGATTATTTAGTGCTTCTGGCTTAAAATCTAAGCAAGTATTTTATAAATATAATTCAAGTTGTAATTGTTTGAACTTGAAGATCAGATAGATCAAATATATATTTAACTGAGAAATATTAAAAATTTTATGTTTTATGCCTGTAAACAACATTTTTGTCGCAGAATTAAAAAAAAATAAAATAAAGCGCGCCATATGACAATTGTAAACAGCTGATTGTTGTTGCTCATATTATTTGTCGGACATTTTTATCTTTATACTAGGAATGCTCGATACCGGAAAAAAAATCGAATCGAAGTATTGAGTATTTCAAAAAACTTGATACCGATTCGATTCTCCCAAAAAGAAATCCATATCGAGGGAATCGGTATCAACTTTTTGACTTTTTTTTACAGAAAGAATTAAACAATTTGATGCGTTTAATGATATGAACTTTTTCTTATTTAAATTTTTTTCGCATTTTTTAACGTTGTTCATTCTATTATTTTTTGCAAGTGGCGCCAGCCAGACCTGAAAGTCGCATTGACAACCACCATAAAGGGACGTTTTTGCAAAATAAGTTGCCAAATGTAAAACGAAATTTAGCTCGATACCGATACTTAGCAAATTGGTATCGGGTGGAAGGTTAAACGAGAACCAAAATATCGGTATCAAAAATTCAGTATCGACTTTGATATTCAAAATATCGGATCGGTATCGCGCATTCCTACTTTATAGCTTGTTGTTACCATTGTTCGCGTTGTTACTCTGGTATTCTTGCCTTTATGCATTTATGCCCGACAGAGTAAAATTGTATTTTATTGATATTACATTGTACTTTATTTATTTTTGAGAAAAAATATGTTTGTTATTTATTTATAATTATGTTTTTTAGCAATAATCTAGCTCTTTATTTAACAGATAATAGTCAAACCTAAAGAAGACTCAAAAGATTTCATGTGCTTGATTTCTCACGTAGCTTTTAATTCAGAATTTTCTTTTATTTGTATACCCTGTACCGTATGGTACAAAGGATATATTGTGTTTGTGCAAGCCGAAAATGTATGTAACGTACAGAAGGAGACATCGGAGACCCCCCAAAGTTACCTAAAGTATGATCAGAGTGACTAGAAAAGTCGATATAACCATGTCCGTCTGACCGTCTGTCCGTATGAACGCCTAGATCTCAGAGATGGTAAGAGCTAGAGCAACCAAACTTTCAGATTAGATCCCTTATTAATCCATAGGAGACAAGTTTATTTTATTTTTTGGATATCGGGATTACATTATATAGCTCCCATAGGGGTGTTTCAGAGGACCTCGAAAAAAAGCAAAAGTTTTAGATGGATAATTCGTTTGTTTATGAAGATATCATAACCAAATTTTGCAATCGAAAGTTTTTTAGAGACCCCCAGCACTGTAGCAAATTTTATCAAAATCGGTTGACTATATCATACTCTCATAGGATCGATCGGTCGAAAAAATGTTTTTTGTACAAAATTCGTTGTGTTTCGTTTATTTGTGAAGATATTGTAACCAAATTTGGCATTAAGAAGTTTTTTAGAGTACCCAAGCACTGTAGCAAATTTGATCAATATCGGTTGACTTTATCATATAGCTGCCATAGGACCAATCGGTCAAAAAAACGTGTTTTGTACAAAATTCGTTGTGTTTCGTTTGTTTATGAAGTTATCGTTACCAAATTTGGCACACGGAAGTTTTTTAGAGTTCCCAAGCGCTGTACTAAATTTGATCAAAATCGGTTGACTATATCATATAGTCCCCATAGGACCGATCGGTCAAAAAAATTTTTTGGTGCAAAATTCGACTGATTTCTGTTTGTTTATGAAAATATCGTAGCCAAATTTGCCGAATAAAATATCTTTTGGAGATTTTAAGCAATATGTCGGACTTAATTGCAATGTGGTGGTACAGGGTATCCCAAAGTTGTCTGCGCCCGACTTTAACGTACGCCATCTTTTTGTTTATACTTATAATAACTACTAGTTCGAATATAGCACCTAGTCTCAATAGAGACTATAATATTTTCGAAATTAATTACTCAAATTCATCCAACGTTTTTCTTCTAGTTCTTCTACAGTTTTTTTGGGTTCCGCTAAAAGCAGGAAAGTCACCTTTCGAACAGGACAAGGTCGACAGGGTCACTTTGTTTATATGACTGTTGCATACAGTAAGGAAACCGGCAGAAAGTCCACAACAATATATTTTCAGTTTTAAAATTTCATTGAGCTACATATCAAAATTTTCCCATTTGGGAGAGAGATTGGTTTCTTTAAGCTCCCTATATTTTGCGTACCAGATCAGATCATAACAAAATAAAAAGTATTTCTGAATAAACGATAGTTCAAAATAAAGGTTTCTGACTAAGCCCAAATTATTGCACCTATTTTCTAGCAGTGTACAAACACTTCAAGTTGTGCGTTCTTTTTAGAGTTTGTGGCGTAGCACTCCGCACTCCACAAGATTTTTAGTATGGTCGTTTGAACACTTTTTTTTTTTTTATAATCTAAAGCTAGGGTTATCTTTTAACGATTTCATGTCGCGAGACTGTCTACGTTGTATGTACTGCACTTACATTGCGTGCCAGGGAAAGGGATAGGTAGCGGCAACGAGTGCCGGCGGTTTAATGGCCGGTTGATGGAGCTTATCAATTAAACTCTAACCTGCTCGGCCTGGTCGGTCACCAAAGTAAGTATAAACAATGTACATGTATATATCTGAGCAGTAAAAACAGAGAGAATACACGAAAGCCACAGTAGCAACTGCTATACTAAATAAATATATGGTTTTTGGATTTTTGTTTGCTCTACGCGCTGCTTCGATAAGGTCCAATCACTTGCTCCAAAAAACGGGCAAACAAAGATTGATTTTAGTGATAAAAAAAATACATATAATTTATATATACTATATGTACTTGTTGATATGTAACATGCAGTTTGATTTATGTTCACTAATCGATGTCTAGAGGCGCTCTACAGATAAGCAGGGATCATCATCATCACTAAGACGCGCCACTAATTGTCAGTTTTGACAGCTCCATATTAATAACATCATTGATTAACCAATATACAGTGCACAAATGCACTTACAGCAATATATTTATATTTTATGGCCTTAAAAGGGCACAATCTGTCACATCTTATCAGACCATGCGCCGGGCTAGTTTTTTTCAATATGTGCATCAAGTAGAGTTTCGATTCCATTCATGTAATCTTTTTTGTTTTTTGTTATCACTTAGACCTATATATACAATGCACATCGAATTGGGAAGCACTTTCATTGAATCAGCGTGCAAAGGTAAACTTCAAGACCCCAGGCAGCTGTTCTACATTTTTGGTTAGGCTTTTGGCATCGATCTTTAGCAATTTTTGATTTGGTATAAAGCGCGGATTCTGAAAAGATAAGCAAAGTTATTAGAACTATTTATTTTGTTTTTATTAATAGCATTGGGTTTTATATAATGAATCATAAAAGCACTTTCACTAGAACTAACTCAAAGTTTCAAGATTTGCGCGAAAACGTAATAACACTAGCTTACAGCAAAATGCATCCTCAACATGTTTTACTCGTTTCCGTAGTAAAATGGCACGCTAAATCCGAAATTGACGTCCAAAAATTTTTGCATGAAACGGATTTCAAGATATTTCGAAAAAAAACACTTTTTTATTAAAAAAAAAGTGTCTTTACTAAAAAACAAACATCTCTGGTTCTACCAAACCGATTTTGACAATTTTCTTACCAAAGTGTAGATAATTGAATTATCTATCGATTATATTTGGAACATATTTTTGTCAAACTTACGTTTTGGTCGTTATTAAGTCATTCATATGAAATTTTTCCTGATTTTTTAGCAAATTTTTAAAAAAAATCTATATCGAACGTAAATTTAAAAAAAGATGGCGTACGTTAAAGTCGGGCGCAGACGGCTTTGGGATACTCTGTACCACCACATCAGAATTATGTCCGACATATTGCTAAGACCTCCAAAAGATATTTTATTCGGCAAATTTGGCTACGATATTTTCATAAACAAACAGAAATCAGTCGAATTTTGCACCAAAAATTTTGTTTTGACCGATCGGTGCTATAAAAAACTTCCGAGTGCCAAATTTGGTAACGATATCTTCACAAACAAACAAAACACAACGAATTTTGTACAAAAAACGTTTTTTTGACCGATTGGTTCTATGGGAGCTATATGATATAGTCAACCGATTTTGATAAAATTTGGTACAGTGCTGGGGGTCTCTAAACTTCTGATTGCCAAATTTAGTTATGATATCTTCATAAACAAACGAATTATCCATCTAAAACTTTTGCTTTTTTTCGAGGTCCTCTGAAACACCCCTATGGGAGCTATATAATGTAATGCCGATATCAAAAAAATAAAATAAACTTGTCTCCTATGAATTAATAAGGTATCTAATCTGAAAGTTTGGTTGCTCTAGCTCTTACCATCTCTGAGATCTAGGCGTTCATACGGACGGGCGGACAGACGGACATGGGTATATCGACTTCTCGAGTCACACTGATCATACTTTAGGTAACTTTGGGGGGTCTCCGACGTCTCCTTCTGTATGTTACATACATTTTCGGCTTGCACAAACACAATATACCCTTTGTACCATACGGTACAGGGTATAAAAATTTTCATACAGTTTTTCATGGCTCGTAAAGTTTGATCGATTACGAAGAAAATGAGTGGTTGTTTATCAAAATCGGAGTAAAATTATGGAATTAACAGGAATTTTTGTAAAAAGTACAAAAACTAAATTTTTCTGGAAATCTTAAGTTTTAGATGGATAATTCGTTTGTTTATAAAGATATCGTAACGAAATTTGTTATTCGAAAGTTTTTAAGAGTTCTTAAGCTCTATACCAAATTTGATCAAAATCGGTTGACTTTTTCATATAGCAACCATAGGACCGATCGGCCAAAATAAAATTTTTGGTGCAAAATTCGATTGATTTCTGTTTGTTTATGAAAACATCGTAGCCAAATTTGCCGAATAAAATATCTTTTGGAGGTCTTAGCAATATGTCGGACATAATTCTAATGTGGTGGTACAGGGCATCCCAAAGTCGCATTTGATGCAAAATTTGTTTTGTTTCCCTTGTTGATGGAGATATCGTAACCAAATTTTGTGTTTGGCAGTTTTTTAGAGTTTCCCACCACTAAACCAAATTTGATCAAAATCGGTTGACTATATTATATAGCCCCCATAGGTCAGATAGGTAAAAAAAAACGTTTTTTCAACGAAAATTGTGTTTCGCGTGTTTTTAAAGATATTGTGACCAAATTTGGTGTTCCGAAGTTTTTTAGATTTCTCAAGCTCTACACCAAATTTTATCAAAATCGGTTGACTATATCATTATATCATCTACAGTTTAGTAAGAAAATTGTCAAAATCGGTTTGGTAGAACCAGAGATATTTGCTTTTAAAGTAAAGACACTTTTTTTTTAATTTCGAGATTACTACGGAGATGACTAAAACATGTTGAGGATACCAAAATTTTTTAAAATTTGTAAACTAGTGTAATAAGTTTTAAAAATGATAAGCAACGCTACTTAGTAATAAGCCCGTGCTGATGACTTCAATAAAGCAATTCTTATCTTATTGACACTCTCATTAATCAGTTTGTAAACTTACATGATCAAAACACGTAAGCTTGTTTTCAATCTGGCCTGCTCCGGATCTGTATTCCATTTTGAACTAGCCGAACACGGCTTCATGAAATTATTAAAATGATTTTATTAAATCAACTATTATCCCTATAAGCTTCGTTCTTATTCAAGCAGTCAGAATGTTTAGGCCTGCTCTGAACTTGGCAAACAATACTGTTAAATCGGCCGAGCAAACGGATTTCCCGTTCCAAGACAATCCCTATTGTGTTTCGTCTTAAAAAGTACAGACGGCCGACCTAGAACATGGGTCAATCCTGACAACATTTCCCTGATTTCACTACAACTCAGTTGCATATAACCCTAACTTGTGCTCTCTATGTTGCTACTATATCAGGCCCGTAGCCACGTACGGGCAATGCCCGTACTAGCGACTTGTTTGCCCGTACAGCCCGTCGAAGAAAAGACTGATTTTTAGAAAAATATCAAACACTGAAGTTACTCAAAATGTCTCTTGCCAAATTATGGCGGAATCAGTTCGAGAATCTGAAGTTTCTGATGTGAAAAATGCTGACGTTCCATGGTTAACGCTAATGGAAGACGGAACCATAGACAAAAACAATCGCGAAAACAAAGCTATCGCTATTAGATACGTCAAGGAGGGAAAGCTCGAAAATCATTACTCAATATTATCACAACTCAGAAGTTGGCCGTTAAAACATTTCCCGAGAATACTATCGAAACATTGCGTGCGAATGGTATCGATCTGTCACGTCTTCTGAATCAATGCTATGATGGAGCCAATGTGATGAGTGGTCAAAAAGGCGGTGTTTCTGGTCTCCTAAATCGTAAAATTCCTTACATCTCGTCGTTGTAAAAGCAGTGTGACAATGATTTGCTGAAGAAATTGATATGTGTGTGATGCTACATGACTTTTTCACCATCCCAAAATTTCTTCTTTATATGAAGGACGGACCATTGTTCGGTCATTGGTCATTTTGCAATTACACAGGTTGCTTCGCAAAAAATAAATCGAGTGCTGGATCAAGTAGTCACCCAGTCAAAATTATTCAACTCAGAAGATAGGGCAGAAAATATCGGAATTGAAACAGTTATAAAGACAGAAGAATTTCGATTTTGCGTGATTTTCGCTAAAAAGTTTTTGTGGCACTTACATGCGGCGGATGCTGTAATGCAGTCACGAACAGCGAGTTTAAAAGACGGACTAAACGTTGTAAAGTCAGTTCTTCAACAACTCCAAGAGATGAGATCAATCGATAAGGAATACGAGTTGATTTTAGAAGATGTAAATAAGCTCAAACGTATCGCCAAATCCATGAAAAAAACAATGACCAAACGAACCAACAGAGCAAGTGAGCATCCCAGCTACATAACTGAGACTAGATTACCTACATACCCGATGAATCGCGCCACTCATGGGGATCTACAGGAATCGAAGATGAAGCTGAAACAAATTTACAATGAATGTCTTGATCTCATCATAAATGAAATTAATCGACGCTTCTCGGATAATTAAGAGCTTGTTACTGCTGTTTCCAGTATAAACGAATTAAAAGTCGATAATTTGAACATTTTTAAAGAACTAGGTAACTTGAAATGAGTAACAGTCAACATGGAATTACTAAGGTGCTCGAATTCATATATTTTAAGGCTTAAAAGTTCCTTGAAGAAGAAGAACTGACAGTTGTGAAAAACTTCTTGATGAATCGGGAAGCGAAGACTGACGATGGGATGAGATTGCAGGTACTTTTCAGAAGCTTTCCTAGAAACGTTCGAATTGATGGCACCAACTGCGAATCAACGTTTTCGACATTGACTGCGATCAATAGGCCACAGCGCCTGTCAATGGCCCATGCTCGCATGGCTGATCTTGTGTACTTGGCTTTCGAAAGTCATCGCACAAATACATTGGATATAAACATGATTCTTAGAAAATCTAATGATCGAAAATATCGTAAACTGCCGTTGTACTATATTTGGTCAACTATATATTCTGTATCTTATTTTCAAAAATTAATTTAAAAAAATACGTAGCATTAACGTTTTTTACGTATCATTCTTTAAATCATTTGTTGTGAATTTATAATCCTGCTCGTCTTTTGTTACTTTGTGCCCGTACTACTAGTTAGGTCTGAATACGGACCTGTACTATATTTTTAATCAGTGGGATTCGCAATGCTACGCCCAAGTACAATCAGTGCACGCTCTTATTTATTTTTAAATCTCAACTTACCTCTACAATATTATTGTCAATATCGCTATACCGAATCCATAGTTCCAAAGGCTGTGTGCGCCACTTTTGTTTGGCCATTAGCTCTAGACAGCGCCAAACAAAGCTATCGCCTAAACGTCTTGAGTGCGTTACATCCAACAAACGCAACTGTCTACAATTAATCACAAAGTGCAGCAGTCCACGATAGCTTTCCAGCTCACAGTCACTGAAGCGCAGCTCGCAAAGCTCTGGCAGCTGCTGCGACAACTGCAGCAGCATATGATCACTAATGCATTCCAAATCGCCGGCAGCTAAACTACTGCAGCCATAGACCTCAAGACGTCGCAGCCGTCGCAAGTTGGACAGTTCCCGAAAGAAACGCTCGAAATTGTGTAGTATACCACGAAAGCGAAAGCCCTCAATGATCTTGCTGGAACCACTATTGCCATGACGTACAATGCGCTCTAGCACATCAAAAACAAAGTTCTTGGAGTAAATGGACAGTTTGTGCAGCGCGGGCATGCGCAGTAGGTCCCTTGTAATGGCATCCTCCATGCATAAATGATAGTCGGCAATTTTGACATGTTCCAAAGTGGGACACTGCTGCATATCGACCAGATCACAGCAGTTGACATCATCACAGTCCTTTAATATGGCAAACTTGCGTAAATTCAGTTGACGAAAAATATCACGAAAGTATTCCGACTCCAGATGCTGACAATCATCGAATATGAGTTCGCTTAAAGCCGGAAACTCGCTGATATATTTGCCTGTAACATGGCAGGCGTGCAGCTTAAGTTTGCGTAAGCCGGGAAAAACGCGCTGCAGCAATTCAACATCTCCGTCTATAAAGCGGCGCCGTTGTTGTGGTGCACCCAGCCACTCTACGGTATGTACACGCTCAAAGCTTTGACCATCAAGACGACGTAGCTTGCACACATCCATTAGCTGCATCTGCAGGTGCTGCATATGTGGCGCCAGTGCCAGCATAAAGCAGACAAAGCGTTGGGCGCTGGGTGGTGAGTGACGAAACATATCACCATGTAGAAAGACATGACGTACGCGACTTCTCCAAAGCGCTTGTACTATGTTCTCCAAGCGACTATTGAGCTGACCCAGCTCATATTGTTGGTAGAGATTTAGTTTGCTTATAATGCGCGCCAAAACATCATCATTGAGCTGCAGCAAGGATGTAGCTAAGGAAATGTAAAAAATTTTAGGCAAACAGCTGTTTGGTGATACATAGTATGTGTATGTACAATGTATTTACTGCTTACCTGTGTCCTTTGCTGACGTCATCAGTACAATTATGTCTTGATACTTAACTAAATTTGATGTTTACATGCAGAAGGCATTTTATGCACTGCTGGGCGCAAGGAAAGCCGATCCTCAGCTACCTACGTAGTTAGGCACTTTTGGGTGTTGGATTTTAAGGGTAGTTTTCCAGGCTGCCGTCTACCTAAAAGCCACTTCCAGGCGTTTCTTACACATACCCATAAGGTTATGTCAATTTTGCCCAAAATATTTGGCAAACATTTTTCCCATTAAAACAATTTGTTTTTGTGTAACAGCATGTGCGTGTGAGTTTTAAGGAAAGTGCGGCGAATCCAAGTCCATAACAGAAAGTGCGGCGAATTTGCTAAAGGCAAGGGCGAACTAACAAAGTAACAAAGTCAGTGTTGTCAACAGTGTTGTTAAATAAAAGTCCACAGTTTAATGCTATTTTTTATACTTTAACATAATTTAGACGCTTTGATATGGTAACCAAAGCTTTAAAAAAAAGTATATTAAAAATATATAAATAAATTTCTTGGTTTTTGGGGTTACAGCTGCACAGTGGTCCTGTCGCCGCAAAATTAATAACTTCAAAAGTATGGCACTTACAGTGGCGCACAGCTTAAATGAACCAACCAATTTTTAAAAGTTTAGGAGACTGTAATACATAAATTAAGAGATTTAATAACAAAATTTAAATGCAGATGTGGAAATTAAATAACAGTTGCACTATCGTTAAAAAAAAATCATCATATTTTTCTTTCTTGAAGGAAGCAGAGGGAAAACATGAATTGTGTATAAGAAATTAGCTAACAGCTTATTTGAACCAAGCTTTTTTCACGTTTTCCTTGCGTTTATCGTATCATTTCACGGTAATTCTCTTTGATTTGTTTGTATGCTCTCGAATTTTTATACGATGATTTCTTTGCGATTTAGAATGATTTCTTTGTTCAAAAGGCCCCTACACGAAAACAGCCACCTAGCAAAAAGACAGACTTATTTTGGTCACGAAAGGAACAGTGTGTCTCTAATAACAAAATGTGAATTTTATCGATATTATTATCGATAATCAGCTGCTTTTTGTTTACAAATAGCTAATTTTTAAAAGGCGCGGAATAAAACATAAAAATATGAATTATCGTCAACGTTTATTACTTTTGCTTTTGTGTGTAAACAATGCAATAATAATGACATGCATTGCAATTGAATTGTTGGATGAGGAAAAACAGCGACGAGAGGAGGCAATATACAGGAAAAGGCGGAATGTTTGGGTGAACCCATATTTAATGAGCAGAGCTGAGTGTGGACGAATTGTATAGATGTATTTTAACGCACATTAATGTTAAAATTGAACTTATTTATTATTATAGCTATTTTCTTATCCTTTCCCAACGATCCGCAACGATTTTGTCGACCAGCCATAAGTTTCGCGTACAAATTAACTAGCTCCACATAAGTTTTGTTGTGGCGCTAAACAGGGATGGGCGATACGGTATCGATATATATGAATATCGATATTATTTCTTTGGCAATCGACTATTTTGTATCGACGTCCATGTTCGGCGATATATCCGTTATCGATATTTTCCTCCGATACTGACGATATTTACGAATTCGGCGCCAAAACTATGCGTGCAAGGTGGAATGGCCACTTGACAAGTGCTACTTGTGTGTTTATGTTGAATTATTTATACGCGATGCTATATCGAGATATCGATATGTTTTGATCGATATATCGATGTTCCACATCGGTTTCATTCGATACACATCGATACAGAATATCGATATTCGAGTACGCGATGCCCATCCCTAGCGCTAAAGCCGAACAGCTGTTTTTGCTGATTACGCCATCTATGGTTTGCTACTGGCATTAAAAAACAAAAAAAACGAGCAACACTGGTCTAAATACTACATGCAAGAACAGTTTGTGACCAAACGTTTGTGAGCATTTTTTTATAAGAAGTTTTGTTTATTTTGCGTGTCTGCGTAGGGGCCTAAATGTAAAAAAAATACGCAATGGGCTGCCGTATTACAATAAGCCAACGTGGACTTGTTATTACGCATTTTAAGAATGGTCATGCACGCCAAAAAATTACGGAAATGGTTAATCTTTCCAACTTCACCGTTGAGCATATTATAATGCGTTTTGTTCATGACAATGGAGTGCATAATAAAGGCTGAAAGGCCCCAAACAAAATTTTTACGCAAGCGGTTGAAAGGATTATTTTCCACAAAATAAAGGATAAAGGCGTATACGCAGAATACAAAAAAATTTCGCACGGAATGACAAAACCATATAAAAAAAATCCCATTTGGGATATCCCATTTAAAAGGGTCTACGCAGCTCGAAATATTTCGAGCAAGAAATGGGATATCCCAAATGGGATTTTTTTTTTATACGAAGTTTTGTCATTCCGCGCGAAATATTTCGAACTGCGTATAGGCCCTAAGCTTAAAGGCCCATACGCAGCATGCAAAAATTCCGCACGAAATGTCGAAACTTCATATAAAATAAAAAATATTCCACCATTAACGAAAAAATTTGTCTCTAAAAATTGCTACCGAGCTGAATAAAGATTTGGGAATACAGTGCAGCTCAAAAGTTGGTACCCAGAGTCCTTAGAAGTCATGAATACAATGCGCGAGTAGCCAGAAAAAAACCGTACATAAGCCAATGTGATCAGCAAAGCCGGCTTTCGAGTGCTAAGGACCACATAAATAAGGATGAACCTTTTGGAACACATTGATATTTGCAGACGAGTCGAAATTCAACATATTTGGTTTCGACGGGATGACATATGCATCTAGAAAGACCAACACCAAAGGACAACTTAAGATTTTACCAGAATAATTATCTGGAGTAAATCCAACGTTATGGCTCTACCCTCCCAAGTCAGACATTATATGTGATTTAAAATTTATGGGCTATTTTGAATGGAATACTAGAAATCATAATATTTCGTCCAAAAACGACCATAAATTAGCCATCAGTAGAGAATGGGACCAAATAACACCAGAAGTCAGCTCCAGTTTAGTAAATTCCGTACCAAAACGGCTTAACGGTGTATTAGATCAAAAAGGAGCCGACTTTTTTTTTTTTCCTTTATTTTGCAAAATTATCAAAAACAAATATATTTTTATTAATTGCAGGTTTCTTATTTTATGGTCGCCAATCCAGCTTGTTTAGCTAGAGATGTCTTAGAATTATCAAGGAGTCCTGTCAATCAGGAGGCCATCATTTGGTCCGCTTTTCTGTCGGTCTTCTTTTCGTTTTCTTTCAGTTCGGCGCTTGTTGGAGCAGATTTTTAAAAACTTATTTTTTTCAGCCTTTTTATGGGAGTCCTTTTGCCAGCCTATTACGGTGTCTTTTCAGCCTTTCGTTGTAGCGGCTTGTGTGCTTATTTATCTGTAGGTCGACGGTCTCCAGTCTGTGGTCGTGGTGCAAGGTCGAATTCCTTACATACCATTCACACCCAGTAATAAGGCGTAAGGCCCTGTTCTGGAGTGTCTGAATACGTGAGCGACTCGAGCGTGCCGCCATACCCCCAGATCTGGATAGCGTATCTCCAGGTTGGAACCACTACCATTTTATATAAGGCTCTTTTGCATCGGAGTGGAAGACGGCTGCGATGGTTCAAGAGCCAGTTCATTTTAGACATCTTTAGTCGGCAGTTTTTTACTGTGCTTTCTATATCAAGGGTAACACCTATCAAGGGTAACACCTAGGTATTTAGCTTGCTTAGTTAGTTTTAGTGGTTGACCATACAGCAGGTGATAGTTTTTTCCTTAGAGTATATAGCACTGCCTGGCACTTAGTTGGTATAGATACCCTTGAATTCCATCTGCTGCTTCGTACTCACAGGAGGCAGAGTGAAAAATAGCCAAGTAGTCTGGATATCCGCCGTGAATAAATTATATAAGAGAGGGGCCAGGACGCTTGCCTGTGGTACAACAGCTCTCATTTTCCTTTCCGTAGATATCGATTCTTTTATTTTAACATAAAATTTTCGGTCTTCTGGGGGCCGACTAAATATTAAAAAGTGGGATAATATAAAAAAATTATGAAATTTGTATTTTTTGAGTTTTTGGTTCAAATCAGCTGTGTCACAATTATTTGCCTTTTTTATAACATTGTTAAAGAATTTTGAAAAAATATATCAAGTTGATAATTTATAATTTGAAATATTGATCTATTATTGTGCATTTAAAAATTTTTTAAGCTATGAGCCACTGTAAGTCAATTTCTTGGTTTTTGAGGTTACAGCTGCTTTGAAATTTTGCTCTTTCAAGTCACACTAAAAACTTCGATCTTCCAGCTTCTCGTTGGTTTCCTCCATATCAGAAAAGTTAAGCTTATTATTGAAAGCAACTAAAAACTCTATCCCAGTGCTCGGTACTTTGAATAATTAATAATGAGACACCAAATAACATCCGAGAATTCATAAAAAACAACAATTACTTGTTCAAAAGTATAAGACGTCATTTAATTAGCTTTACTAAAGCCAAAGGTGGCCCTGTATGTATACATAAAAGGTCTACAAAGATCTTCTTTTCGAATGAATTATTTTTTTATTTGACAAGTGTGTCGCGCGTAAAATATTTTTGTGCGTTTTTTTTTTTTTTTTGTTTGTAGACAAATTATGAATTTTAATGTTTTTATTTAAAAACCCCACTGCCACGCGTTCTGCTCGCTTCATCGACCCATCCTCAAGCCCTACTTTTTTTAAAGTGGGTATATAAAATATTTATGCTTTATCTAGATTTCTTCCCACCGTTTCTTGGCCTTAGTGATTTGGGACGCTAAGTCCAAACTGCCGCCCAAACTTACCTACACTTATTGTAAAGTAGCTACAGTAGGTTCTAGTAAAAACTACAGAATTTTAGCCTCCATAGGAACGCTTGGTCTAAATCAAGTTTTGAAAACATAATTCTTTGATTATTATCAAATAAATAATTGATTGTTGTGATGGTACAGAGTACCTCAAAGTCCTTCACGACCGACTTTAGCGTCTATCAACACAGACAATTGCATGGCCACCAAAAAAAAAAAACGATTTTCGGATCCAGAGGTCAGACCATGTTTTCCTTGTGTTTTTAAGGTAGCTGAATCCGAATACCAGATCAAAAAAACTCCAGCACGCATAGGTTTTAACGTTATCTAACCCCGTGCTGGGGAGTTTATGTCCTTTGAATTTTTAGAGGTTAGGAAAGAACCTAAACCTGTTGGGCCAATTCTGTTAGCGGATTCGAAATCAGCGTATCCAATTATATAAGACAAGATTTGCCGCGTACCCACATCACGACAGTTTTGTACCCTGCACCATATGGTAAAGATGGCGTACGTTAAAGTCGGGCGCAGACGACTTTGGGATACCCTGTACCACCACATTGCAATTATGTCCATATCGCTAAGACCTCCAAAAGATATTTTATTCGGTAAATTTGGCTACGATATTTTCATAAACAAACAGAAATCAGTTGGTTTTGCACCAAACAATTTTTTTGACCGATCGGTCCTATGGGGACTATATGATATAGTCAACCGATTTTGATCAAATTTAGTACACTGATTGGGAACTATAAAAAACTTCCGACTGCCAAATTTGGTTCCGATATCTTCAAAACCAAACAAAACACAACGAATTTTGTAAAAAAAGCGTTTTTTTGACCGATCGTTCCTATGGGAGCTATATGATATAGTCAACCGATTTTGATCAAACTTGGTGCAATGCTTGGGTACTCTAAAAAACTTCTTAATGCCAAATTTGCTAACAATATCTTTACAAACAAACGAAACACAACGAATTTTGTTCAAAAAACATTTTTTCGACCGATTGATCCTATGGGAGCTATATAATATAGTCAACCGACTTTGATAAAATTTGGTACAGTGCTGAGGGTCTCTAAAAAACTTTCGATTGCCAAATTTGGCTATGATATCTTCATAAACAAACGAATTATCCATCTAAAACTTTTGCTTTTTTTCGAGGTCCTCTGAAACACCCCTATGGGAGCTATATAATGTAATCCCGATATCAAAAAAATAAAATAAACTTGTCTCCTATGGATAAATAAGGGATCTAATCTGAAAGTTTGGTTGCTCTAGCTCCTACCATCTCTGAGATCTATGCGTTCATACGGACAGACGGTCAGACGGACATGGGTATATCGACTTCTCTAGTCACTCTGATCATACTTTAGGTAACTTTGGGGCGTCTCCGACGTCTCCTTCTGTACGTTACATACATTTTCGGCTTGCACAAACACAATATACCCTTTGTACCATACGGTACAGGGTATAAAAAGGGTATATTGTCGAAAATGTATGTAACATAGAGAAGACGTCAAAGACCTCCCAAAGTTACCTTAAGTATATCAGAATGACTAGAAAAATTAGTTTGTAGTTTTTTTATAAAAGGCCCACTAAAAAAGTGTTGTGAATTTTAAAGTGCTACCCTGATGACTTTTGAGCCACTAAATCCGAGTCCAAGAACCAAAAAAAAATCGGCACACCAAGCTGTTGGTATAACCTCCCTGTGTAATATACATGAGTGATCAAATAATTCGTATTTCTGATATAATTTAATGAAGTAGGGAAAAATATTTTGGATCTCTTTTAAGAAAATGCGCTCTTTCGTTTTTTTTTTTTTAACACTGATTTTTTCAAGTGGCAGCAGTAGCTGCGTCCTCTACTGATCTCTCTCTACTGATATTTAAAAAGGTAGGCTAATCCTTAGCTATATATTCAGAATTCTGCCAGCATCATAAGAGAACAACGTTGATCAGGAATTTATCCCACGTTAACTAGTATGGAAATTAATCAGGATTTTTTAGAAAATCTTTGGGGAATTTGAGTAATACCCAGAGACGAAACCCCTGAGTGTTGTAAGCAGGCCTGTCGAGAGAGGGGAAAAGGGCAGATTCTCCCGCGCCCCGAGTTTTCTCAGGGGTCCGGTGTAATTACTATCATAGTAAATAAGATGAAATAGAGGGTACGGTACATTTTCCCCCAGGGCCCGGATTCTCTGTACGCCCTGTTTGTAAGTATGTTACTGTCTTTTTTTACACGGTTTTGAAATAACATGGTCCAGAAAAAATATTTTTTACACAATTTTATCCGTTTTAACACGATTAAAAAAGCGATTTGATTGAAACTTAAACGAAAAATATTTTAAAAATTTCATTAGGTAATTGCCCTTTCTAACTTCATAACAGCTTAAGGATTCACTTTATGTCTTTATTACACGGCATTTTTTGGATCATATCTACCATATAAAAACAGAATTAGGTGTATATTATAACTCTTGGGACACACCCTGTATAAAATATTATTTTAAGCACAAATATGTAACAATTTGCGTGCGCCATCTGGCGGCTAAACAAACAGAAAAATAAATGATGACAATATAAAAGAGAAATACAATTGAAATTTTACTCTGAACTACAAAAAAACAAAGTTAAGGGACTATGATTAAATTGTCTACCAACTATACTACCTATGTTGAACGTTTGTGGTTACAATTCTTTTCCATGTCTCATTACAATCATAAACCGTATCCATAACAATTAAATACTGCGACTGCCTATCATAACATATACAAAAATTAAAAACAAAAAAAAATAAAAGTTAAACCCATTAATTTAAAGGCCCCGGCTTACTATTTGTAATTGTTAGTTTCTATCTTTTAAGTATAAACTAGCTTTATATAAAGTAAAAATAAAAGATGGCGTACGTTAAAGTCGGGCGCAGACGACTTTGGGATACCACCTGTACCTGTACCTGTACCACCACATTGCAATTAATTCCGACACATTGCTTAAAACCTCCAAAAGATATTTTATTCGGCAAATTTGGTTACGATGTTTCATAAAAAAAAAGAAATCAGTCGAATTTTGCACCAAAAAATTTTTTTGACCGATCGGTCCTATGGGGACTATATGATATAGTCAACCGATTATGATCAAATTAAGTACACTGATTGAGAACTATAAAAGACTTCCGACAGCCAAATTTGGTTCCGATATTTTCAAAACCAAACGAAACACAACGAATTTGGTAAAAACAGCGTTTTTTTGACCGATTGGTCCTATGGGAGCTATATGATATAGTCAACCGATTTTGATCAAATTTGAAACAGTGCTTGGGTACTCTAAAAATCTTCCTCATGCCAAATTTGGTTTCGGTATCTTCACAAACAAACGAAACACAACGAATTTTGTACAAAAAACATTTTTTCGACCGATCGATCCTATGGGAGCTATCTGATATATTCAACCGATTTTGATCAAATTTGGTACAGTGCTGGGGGTCTCTAAGAAACTTCCGATTGCCAGATTTGGTTATGATATCTTCATAAACAAACGAATTATCCATCTAAAACTTTTGCTTTTTTTCGAGGTCCTCTGAAACACCCCTATGGGAGCTATATAATGTAATCCCGATATCAAAAAAATAAAATAAACTTGTCTCCTATGGATTAATAAGGGATCTTATCTGAAAGTTTGGTTGCTCTAGCTCTTACCATCTCTGAGATCTAGGCGTTCATACAGACAGACACTGATCATACTTTAGGTAACTTTGGGGGGTCTCCGACGTCTCCTTCTGTACGTTACATACATTTTCGGCTTGCACAAACACAATATACCCTTTGTACCATACGGTATAGGGTATAAAAAGAACCCATTAATTCAAAATAATATACCTTTTTTATGAGTTCTAATTAAAATTGTAATACGTCACAAATTGACATTTGATTTTAAACCACGTTAAAGATTAATGCCCAGATTTAACCTTCATATTAAATTTTTTGCCCTCCCTGAAAACAACTCCAAGCTATTATCATTAAATTGTACATAACAACATATTTTTATTAGTCTTAAGTTTACGCTATAGTTTTACTATAAGTGCTAGATGCTATAACTAGAAATGTGCAAAAATCTTAAATTATAAATGACAAAAAAATATTAAAGTTCTAGATCACTTAGTGGCATAGAAACATATATGTAGGTACTCTACACTAACATATAATATAATAGAGCTTAACGAGTAAGGTTGAGCAGTTTATTAAAAGTTCAATTGAGACATTTTTTAAGTTATAATTAAAAATATATATGTATATAAATATAGGTATATTATTTCATAGAAATGTATTTCTTTTTTATTGAACAATAAATAAATATGTATAAGCTTATAGTTACAATTTAAGATAACTTAAAGATATTACCTTTAAAGAAGGTTAAGTTAACTATTGCTTCCCAGTATATTCCATGTTTAAGGCCCATACGCAGCATGCAAAAATTCCGCACGAAATGTCAAAACTTCATATAAAAAAAAAAATCCCTTTTTTGGGATATTTTTTTTTTATATGAAGTTTTGACATTTCGTGCGGAATTTTTGCATGCTGCGTATGGGCCTTTACTTTGAAGAGATTTTCAAGTTTAGAAAGCTATTACTGTGAGATCTCAACGAGTTATCAACTTGGGCGACTTACAAAGTTAGTTAATATGTTTAATTATAGATATATTATAAAACATAAAAGCTTATTTATACTGAGCTATATATTTAAGGCCCATAAGTAGCACGAAAATTTTCGCACGGAATGACAAAACTTCATATAAAAAAAATCCCAAATGGAATAACCCAAATGGGATATTCCCATACGCAGTTCGAAAATTTTCGCACGGAATGAAAAAACTTCGTATAAAAAAAAAAAATCCCAAATAGAATATCCCAAATGGGACTTTTTTTTTATATGAAGTTTTGCCATTCCGCGCGAAATTTTTCGAACTGCATGGGCCTTTACTTCCTAACAAGATATAAATTAAACATATTGAGTGATATATGGAGTATCAAACTCAATGAGTTTTTCTTTCCAACATTTTTACAATAGATTCTTTAGAAATATAAAACGTATAAAAAGTTTAAGTAGGAGTACTTGTAGAGCTTTAAGTCATGGCCAGATTAAGCATATTTTAAAATATACCAATGGACCAATCTCTTACATATGTTCAAAAAGTTCGCGGAATCATCACCGTGTGACGCTCCCAGTCAACCGATTTGATTTCTCTTTTTTTTTTCCTAAATGACCATATCTGTCTATTATTATGCCAGCACAGGATCCAATTATCGAAACATTTTTTATAATCGGTTTGTGGTATGGCCATCAGAGCCATCTTCGATTTTTTGATGAACTCATTACTTGAGTCGACCCAATAGGAAAAATCGCAAGGCCCCAAATCAGCTGAATTCGGTGGTTGTTGAATAGTATTCGTTCCGTTTTTAGCCAAATGGTCACGGATAACGATGGCATTGTCCGACGGTGCGTTATCATGCTGCAAGATCCACGAGTTGTTTGCCCACAAATCCGGTCCTTTTTGGAGAATTTCTTTACGCAAACGTCTCAAACGACTTGTGAAAGGATTTCATGATACACAAAACCCTTGTTATCCATGAAAGCTGTGAGATCGTGGCTCATTCGGTGCACGCCATTCACTCGCTTGACATCTGGATTGCGTGTCATGCTCATAAGTCCACGTCTAGTCTTCAGTTATGATCTGTTTGATGAATGACGGGTCGAATTCCTTTTTTTGCGTGAAATTGACACATCTGTCAATGTCAATGGCAGAGGAACCAAATCGGGTGACTGAGAGCGCAGTACGGTGATGATTCCGCGAACCTTTTGATCAAGGTAGTACAAACGCATACTACAGTTCCGTCTAGCTCGAGACTATTAAATCCTAGCGCGTAATGCTTCTCAAAGTTTTCTCAACATTTCTATAAGTACGCGGTGGTATGACCTCCAATAAACAACGCTGATAGCTGGCATGTTCGGAAAGCGCACGGAATAAGGACTTGGCATAGCTTCTGGTTTCCAAACTGCCCTCTAACAGCAAATTAGCGCCCACCACAAAGAACTTGTCCCGATTCTCTCGTCCCATATTATAAACTCGTTCGCTGCCCAAACGCTCGACCAAACGAAACAGCAGTTTTGCCGTTGTAGTCCTTACCAGCGCGTTCTGGTGCTGTGCGCCCTTTATGGTCAGTATATTAAGTACTTTGTTTGCATGTATATGATCCACCATGGATTCCAAAGAACGCGTAGCATCGGCGCGCAAAAAACGATTAGTGTCTGAAGTGCGTTGTAGCAAAGCACAAACCAGATCATCGCACTCCGTCTCCAAGCATTTGGATTTCAGCGTAAAGAGTTCATTAGCAGCTTGACAGGCGGCACGTGCCACCTGAGAGCGTAGATTGCGTACGGAACGTGTCAGCTGTATGCAAACCATATGCATATGATTCTCCAAAAACTCAGCATGATAGCGCATAAGACGCACCATAGATTTCAGGCCCACCACGTTGATCTCCCAGTTGCTAGAGTCCAGCTGGTCAAAAGTTTTAAGTAGCGCTTCGCGTGGTTTTTCAAAGCGTGTCAGGCTTTGCGGGTATAGCTCTGCTTGGGACATTTTTATGGCCCGCTTGACGGGTGAAACACGACGCTGATTACGCAGCAGATATGAAGTCTTAGACTTTTGCTTAAGTGGTGTGTGCTTTACCGGCAAGGGTTGACCCAGTTGTGAGCCAGATTGGGAGCTGTTATCGGTGGTGCTCATATCCAACGAGCCTTGTTTATAAAGTGAGTCCAAAGATAAGCTGCGTAAGTTTAGTGGCAAGTCATCGGCTGCAGTCTTGGCGCTGTTGGAGGCACGTGATGCGCTACGTGAATTGGCACTTGAACAGGGCTGCGGTGGCGGTAAAGCTTCGTCCTCCTGATTGCTGCTGGTGGCATCCGACAATTGTTTGAGCGGCGAGGGTGTTTCAGCAAGTTTTTCCAGTTCTTCAACCACCACAAAGCTATTGCTTTCCTCAATTTCCTCCTCAATAGCCAGAGATTTCATGGATTGAGCGCGTGACAACTGCGGTGTATTGTCCTCCAGTTGTGTCTTTATGCTCTCCGTTTTGCTGTGCAGACTACTTATGCTCTCGTTACGTTTTAAAGCATGCGTTTCCACTATTGTTTCCGGCTGTGACAGATCCGTTTCCTCCTCTATATCATCTACGCTGAGTTCCTCCTGATTTTCGATTGTAGCAGCCAGCTCCATGTCGCCACGGCTACGACTACTAACTGGTCTATGACTGCCCGAGGCTGTGGACTTGGCCGAAGCTGTGGACTTTTGTGAGTAGCTTGTTGACTTTAGCGAAATGGGCGAGCCGTCTACGTGATGTGTGGCTATGTGTGGCTCGCTTGTTGTGGTCATCTTGGGCGCTTCACTTTGTGGTGCCACCTTTACACTGTAATTAAATTTAAGTAAATAAATTGTTTACTCTCACAGTTTAGTATCTATTTTGGGAAATGACTTAAGGGCGTTGTTAGGGAATTTTTTATTAACTACCCATAAACAGCATTCTGTGACTTATGCCCCTTTTATATACTCTGTACAGAGCTTCCGATCATTAAATATTTGTGCAAATGTCAAAAAAAAAGTTTTTATTTTTTGTACAGATATAATAAATAATGGATTAATTTCAGCCCCCCTCGCATTTAAAATCCTACAACATTTCACTTGTTCCATTTCTGTGATTAATTTTAACATGAATCTCTTCGATTTTTATATCATGTGATTTTAACATATGAGCATTTCCAAAAAACCAACGAAAAAATAAAATATAAAATTATTTTCTTCTAAAGATAAAATATTCAAAAGTTATTCAATTAAAAAGTTTGAGTATTTCCTCATTATCTATTTTTTGTAAGTAAACGCCATGAGTAACGTCACGCTAAAATAGAAATTCCCATTTGTAGTAGATGAACTTGGCAATATTCACCACTTATTTTTTTTTCAAATTCCCCATTATTTGCTCATGTATCGATACCAGAATGTTAAGCTACACTTTATTTTTTTTACAAGGCATTTAATTAATTTTTTATTTAATTATTGAAATAAAAGAAAATTTCATGTTTAATAAATTTTGGTTTTAAAAAAAAATTTATATTTTATTTATTTATTTTTTTATTTTATTTATATTTATTGAAAACTATATTTTAAAATATAGTTAAAAATTGTTGAATATTTTAAAATTTTTTTTGATTACACTAAATATAAATATAAAATAGCTAAAATATTATAAAGAAATATATAAAAACTAATATTTTTATATATTAAAACCTCTAATATTTAAAAAATATATCTAATAATTTGAAAAATTTTTAATTTTTTACACCAAAAAATATAAATAGAAAATAGTCTAATATACTTTCAAAAAATATTTAAAAACTATAATATTTATTTTATATTTTAGTTTTTTTTAATATTTTTAAAATCTATAATATTTAAAAAAAATATAGTTAATAGTTTTTTAATATAATATGTTCAAAATCTTTTTTAAATTTGAAATTAAGAGGCTGTCTTGCTTTTTCTGTAAAACAAGATTAATCACATTTTATGCAAACAAATTTGTTTTTATCTTAGAAAGTTATGCCTAATTTTGTGTGGCTCACCCATAGTATTTCATAGCTTTTAGAGACAACTTTCCACGCTTCGTAGACCTGCAAACCATATTGCAAGAGCAGCACTCAGGTGGAACCCGCAAGGCTCTAAAAGGCCTGGTGCACCAGCACAAACTTGGCGCAGAACTATAGACAGGGAACTCAATAATACAAACTATAATTGGAATGATATATGCCGTGAAGCACCTAATAGAGTTAGGTTTAGATATATGGTAGAGGCCCTATGCTCCACGAGGAGAAGATGACAACAGTAGTAGTAGTAGTAGTAACAACCTTTCAACTCCCCAACTCAATAGCAAGCGGGAGCAGTTGGCAGTTTCATGTCCATATCTTGCTTCAATTCTTCAAAATTCACAAACGACGTGAGAATTTTACGGTTAAAGCCCTATCTACAAAAACACGCCCGATCGAAATGTGACACAGTTAAAAAGATATGAAAGTATCCAGTTTGATCAAGGAAAATTTGGCGCAAATAATTTTTTTATTCTCATTCTGCATTAAATGCCTCAAGGCAAGAATGCCCATATAATGGCGTGAACTACCCTAACATCGAGGCAAAAAGGCAAATATGCCCGACCAAGTGTAGGAAGTAACGCGAAGTGAAGCACTGGTTACTTATGTACTTGTTGATGCCCAACTAAGAATGTGAACAGCCGATTGTCTGTTTACATATATAAGATTGCTTGGCTTTGTTAAGAACAGTTTTTGTGATAAAAATGTCATTTAAAAGCATAAAAGATAAAGTTTGCATGTTTGTCAGTGCAATATATTGTATATTTTCTGATCTTCAAATGCAAAAAAAATTTCAATTTTATTTATATTTTTTTAAAAAAATAATAAAAAAAAACAAAGGCAGTGGTTTTTTGCTGTTTATTAACACACTATACAAAATATGGTCACCCTCTTCGATATAAGCTCTTTTTACAACACTGTTTTGGACAAGATTGCAATACTTTTCATAGTCGAGTGACTGGGAATGGCGTAAATATACACATTTTTATGAAGTGTAAGTTGTTGTTGGACCCTTTGCCCATATACCATTTTGTATTTATCGCTAGACAAAGTGAACACCCCAAATGACATTTTAAGGAAGTCTAGTATAAGCCAGAGTAGGGCGCACAAGCCGCCAAAAAAGCTTTCATAGCTCTCTGCGAGTGGGTCAGTGGATGTTTAAGCTGAACTTAAAAGATAAATATGGAGTAAGGCTAAGATCAGTACTACTATTACTATTGTTCTCTTCCACCAGTGGGGCATAGGGCCTCGACGATTCTCTTAAATCTGACTCTGTTGGGTGCTGCTATGCAGATGTCATTCCACGTATATCGTGCTTCAGCTAGTTCACTCTCGACAGTTCTTCGCCACGTTTTCGCTGGTGCACCAGGTCTTCTACTGCCTTGCAGATTCCATGTTAAAGCTTATCTGGCCATATAACATCTAGGCTGGCTGAGTGTGTAGCCTATCCACTTGCACTTCCTCGTTTTTATTTCGGTCTGTGCTGCTTTTTGATGAGTCTGATTTAGCAGTTGTTTATTCGATATTCTATTTGGCCAACATATTTTAAGAATTCTGCGTAGACAATTGTTAATAAGGCTAAGATCAGTAATCCTGTTTAATTACGTACGTATCTTTGTCGTCTTTTCTCTATCGCAATCAATTTTAATATTTAAATTGATATGCATTTCACTTAGTCTATTTTACTTGAATAACTTATAAGCTCATGTGATTTTTAAAGCGCCCAAGCAGGAAATTTCGAAATTTTATCGGAGCTGTTGCTGTTGCAAATATTGTAGCTTAATTTTACTTTTTAAATACTGTTTTTTTTTAAGAATTCTACTGTAGGTGAGAGTAGGGCATAGTGAGGACAATAAAGCTTTTCCCTGCAGTTCGGTCGTTCAAGCCTGAAAAATTCAGTCCTGAATTCAGGCATGAAAAGGAAGCGAAAGCTCATGGCTTTGTAAGAGAAACAAGGACAAATATAAAATTTCACTTTCTATCTCTGTCTTTTGACAGACAATTAAAGCAAAAAAGAATAAGCAAGGAGAAATAAGAAAAGTCAATTTTATTTTGTTACTTGACTACATAAAGTATTGGTGTTTGCGTTTGTATGCATAGCTATTTCTGACGTTTTCTTTATTACACAAAGAAAATTTGCTGTCAAAATTTTAATTTCTAGGTAGGTAGGGTAGGTAGGTAGGTAGGTTAGGGCGGCACAGCTAGGACTTAGCGTCCCAACTCACTTAGGCCAAGAATAGGCCCATTGTGATGCCGATAATGGGAGTAAGTGATAAGGATATAGAATAGACAGGAAAAATTAGGGGAATAGGAAAAGTGTAAAAGTGCAGGACCATGGCTTTACGTGGGATTCGAACCCACAACCTCTGGGATGATAGTCTAGTGCACTGCCGCTAGGCTATCGAGGCCGCCAATTTCTAGGTAAGTATTTATTAAATATTATTTTTCTTTATAAAATAATTTTAAAGGTATTGCCAATGTGGAGCAAAAGACAACTGCGTAAGTTTGGGCATGCTGGAAAAATAGAATTTTGAAAAATTTTGACGAATTTGTAAACAAGGCAAAAAAATTAATTGATGCCTTTGTCATGGGCGCCAACAATGACGACGTGCAAAAGAAGGTTGCCTTGAAAGGATTTAAGCAATTTTATACCTCTTGACTTGGTAGGTCAAAAAATACTGGTGTTGTAATATATAATAAAAAGTTTTTGATTTTAGAATCAATACCAGTTACATTGGACTCTGGCCCAGCGGAATCACAGCTGCGTAATGCAATGAAGTGCCACAAAAATCTCAATTTTAGGGCTGCACCCAAGCCACTGTAACTTATAATATTATATTAAAATTGATAGTAAAATTTTGTTAAAAATGTATGAAGAGTATTTGTTTCATTAATTACTCATCTATGATTTCAGACCTGACTTTTAAAAACAAATCAGCACTGAATTCATGCCCAATTCTTAAAAAATTTCACCAGTGATTTCAGGCATGACAGTCAATCAGCACTGAATTTATAGCTGATTGTTACGGCTAAGGTTCAGGCCTGAACGCCTAGGACATGCATATGTTAAATTCAGTGACAAATGAATGCGTAGATTCAATTCATAGCTGATTGTTACGGCTAAGGTTCAGGCCTGAACGCCTAGGACATGCATGTGTTAAATTCAGTGACAAATGAATGCGTAGATTCATGGTTGGTACTAAAATTCAGGCATGATTTCATGACTAATTCATGCCTGAACCGAACTGAAGGGTCTTAGCACTCTGCAAGTTCACAACGATCATATTATGTTTTACTATTGAATTCACTCGTTATTTTTTTAAGCGGAAAAAGGTCTGAAAAATCTTAGAATTCACACTCTACGCTATTTTCAATATTTTCCGGCAATCGGACTTTGAAGAAGCATCATGAATTCACAATGTTGATACGCATGTTAGGGCTAACATAGGTCACACTTAATTTCAACAGTTCAGGACTAAGTTGACTGTTTTGTTTTTTTGCCAACTTTGTACATTATAACACCTGCTTATACTATTTTATACACCTAATTGTTATTATTGAAACCTAAATAGTAGTATTTGTAGTAAAACTAAATCCAGCACACCACTTACATCTCTATATACAGTTTGTCAATTAAATGTTTGCAAAATGAAAAAAATCGCACAAATTCAACTTTAACTTAAAAACTTATTAACAAAAACTAAATTTTTTTAATTTTTTCTTTTGTAGTATTATTAAGGAAAGCATCAGCTATTAATGTGTAAAAAAAAAATTGGAAAAATCGAAATAAAACCTAAAGAAAAACAAGCAAAACCAAGATGCAGCAAATATTGCGCTGTCAATTAAATGTTTGCAAAATACGAACACAAGGCGAAAAGAGAACACAAACAAGCTAACTGTAAATCAAATTCCAAACAAATGAACACCTGCGTTTTTGCTATGCATTGCATGATTTTGTCCTTGATTTTTGATGCCTTGGACATGTTTATCCTCCTATATTTTCTTACGATCTTCCTATTTTGCCTTAATAAGAGTAGTTTTGCTTGTTGTGCTCTGTTTAACTACTTCCATTTCCAATAGTACCCCCAAATTTTGGATGTGGTGTAAGTAAGGCATCTGGGCAGGTCTATCAGTGATTTTTTTGTTATTATACGACAGCCAGATCCTGCATAGCAACGATTTTTGTTTGTGATCGATGTGCTGGTGCTGCTTTTTGTTTAGTTTAATGTGGGTTTGAGGATCAACAAACCCAAATTTCATCGCGCTCCTTGACTGTTCTTGTTTAAAATTGTCCACATAATACTCCTCCGTCGTTACATCATTGAAAAAGTGCCGAAGCGCTCCTCGCCATAACCAGAAAAAAACCATTGCTATTTGCTATTAACATTGAGAGTCGGTTTAAATTTTATATTGTCATCGTTTCCAAGTCTCCGGAGTAGATAAATGGTGTTATTTTATGCGACAAGACGAGAATAATATTATACTATCATGATAAACCAAAAATAGTTTGGAAAAAACCAAACACAACCGTGCAGTAGAAGAACGCAATACCAACAGCAGGCTTTGGCAAGCCGTATTAAATGATGAGGCATTGCATATCATCCACTGGTGTTCATGAGTCGCCTTTTTTCAATGATGTAATGACGGAGGAGTATTATGTAGACAATTTAAAGTACTAATAGTCAAGGAGCGCGATGAAATTTGGGTTTGTTGATCCTCAAATCCACAACAAACTAAACAAACATCAGTACCAGCACATCGACCACAAACAAAAATCGCTGCTGTGCAGGATCTGGCTGTCGTATAATAACAAAAATATCACTGATAGACCTGCCCAGATGCCTTACTTACACCACATCCAAAATTTGGGGGTACTATTGGAAATGGAAGTAGTTAAACAGAGCACAACAAGCAAAACTACTCTTATTAAGGCAAAATAGGAAGATCGTAAGAAAATATAGGAGGATAAACATGTCCAAGGCATCAAAAATCAAGGACAAAATCATGCAATGCATAGCAAAAACGCAGGTGTTCATTTGTTTGGAATTTGATTTACAGTTAGCTTGTTTGTGTTCTCTTTTCGCCTTGTGTTCGTATTTTGCAAACATTTAATTGACAGCGCAATATTTGCTGCATCTTGGTTTTGCTTGTTTTTCTTTAGGTTTTATTTCGATTTTTCCAATTTTTTTTTTACACATTAATAGCTGATGCTTTCCTTAATAATACTACAAAAGAAAAAATTAAAAAAATTTAGTTTTTGTTAATAAGTTTTTAAGTTAAAGTTGAATTTGTGTGATTTTTTTCATTTTGCAAACATTTAATTGACAAACTGTAGCTGGGCAGCTCCTGTTGACAGTCGCACTTAATATTACCGACTGCTGTTTCCACAACTGCCAACTGCCAGTTCGCATTATCAGGCACACTTTTAGCACTTTTATCAGCACTTATTGATTTTCTGCTTTTCGCTATACCGTTAGGCGCGCTCTCTTGTTTGCAAAAACTTGGCCAGCTCGCTCGCACACACGCTACACAAGGCGACAGCATCTCACTAAGCGTTTGACGCATATCTCTAGTCATCTCTGTCATATAGTTGACAATATTGTGCCGCAAATCGGCTGCACAGCAAAGCATTTTGAAATGGACGCAGTACTCCAAGTAGTTTTAATTATAACGCGCACATACGTGCTGTACAAGCAGCGCCAGTTTGCAGACTGACCATTTGAGCAAACACAATAATACTCTAGCGAAATGGACAGAAATGCTAAAACCACGTCGCACTTCATTTCCATATCAGGAAAAACACACAACAATACACAACAAAACAAAAGTTGCAAATGAAAAGCAGGACATTGCGTTTTCCACACATACATAGCTGCTACTCAACGTCAAGAAACAGCTAGGGAGCTAGGGAGCTAGCCAAGGGTCCGTCCGTCTGTGTGCAGTGCTACTTTTAACTTGGTTTTCCTTAGTCATGCTTCGTCTGCTCACGAAGCACACAAAGCAGCCGAAGCAGTTTAGGAGCTGTTGCCGAAGTGCTTTGGTCAAGCTAACTAAGCTACTCACTGCTCACTGTAATGACAAATTCAAGCTAAACACCCTATTCTCTGCCTAATCCTTTGACTTTTGCCAATTAATGAGTCTATAAATTTGAAATATATTTTGTTATATAGTATAGGTAAGCGCTTTTACTGCTCTGACATTTTGCTGCCCTCACCCCCTCTGCCTGTAAAATAAAAGAAAATTGATTTTCTTATAGACGACAGCTGCTCTAGCAGCTGTAGCACCCACACCAAAACTTAAACTCGGGTCATTTGAAGGTTTGTCGTGTCACTGGCTATATGACCCTAGTCTAAAGCTTAAATTTCCTACACCGCCCATAAATAATTTAGGTTAAATAACAGCGCATAGTTAAGCTTTAAGTTGTACACATTAAAAAAAAAAAGTCACGTGCGTGGGTCGCCTGCGCCTATTAGTTATGCCCTCAATTTTTTTGGGTTAGCAGTGCGACAATTTTGCGCTTTTTTCAGCACTCTCCAGTGGCGTTCTTACAGCTTAATCAGCGGCATGTCTGGTATTTACCAAAACTAGACTAACATGCGTGAATGAGTTTATAGTGTGTTTCGTGTGCTTGCCAGCTCACAGGTGTTACAGTTTAGATGCCGGTCACTTAAAGCCAGATATGGAAATGTCATTAAGTCCAAAATTAGCTCACCTAGTTGTGTGTGCCTCAACATCTTTCTTAGCCAGATCATCTTTGGAAATACTATACTGCTCGTTTTTGTTGTAAATTTCATTTGTCCTAAAATTGCCTTTAATAATAAAAATTGTAGTTTTGGTTAATTACAACGTCAAGGCTTCTGCTAAATTAAAGCTTATGTACTCACCTTGAGCTTGACTAGCATTATGGGCTCTACTTTGCTGCGTAAAGGAATGCTGATGTTGTAGTTTCTTGCGCGGCGCTTGTTGTTGCTGTGGTTGTTGGTGTTGCGTCTTGGGCATCGCATAGTTAACCTTTGGATAGACGCCATTGCCCATATTTACGGAAGCCCCTTCGTACATATAGTGATAGGGTGCGCGCTGCACGTTACGCATAAAATTCGTGACGAAATCCGTGTGCTGATTCATAGCCGGAAATCTGTTGGCACCTTAAATTAGCATGTCATTTGTTTTAAGTGTGTTTTGTTTTTCGCCAATTTACCGAGAGTTACGGGTTAGACGTCCGCTTAGATCCATATTGCGTGTAGGTTGTAGTTGTATGAAACTGCCGCTACTATTGCTGCTATTTGTTGTCGTGCTGTCAGTGCTTCGACCATCCATAGAAGTTTCTGAGCACGTCTTGGCCAATAAGCGGCGATCCATGTAATTCGTTTGAAAGGCTGGGATGGGATAAGAAAAAGCAAAAGTGTTAGTAAAGTAATGCATTAAATCATTGGCTCGTTGTCAAGGACAATTAAGTAGGACATCGTTTCATAGTTTCAAATGACTGACTTAATTTAGACTATTTCAATACGAAAACATCTCTGATCCAATCGTCACATTAATACTCAAATTATAAGGCTACTGACCCTTGTTCTAAAGGTTCCTAGTACTCGTTCTAAAAGGAGACTTACCTTGCTGTACATTCTACATAGCTTCAAACATTCCTAATGACCTATGGCATCCGGCACTACTGTCGACTAATTTCAATTTGTTTTTGGTTCGAATCAAGATTTGCCAATGAAATTACAATAAATTGCTAGCAGTGTTGTGCCAGAAATCTCTTTTAACTGAATTCAACCCGAGCTTATGATATATCTTTAACTTTTAAGCAATTTGACAATGGGGAAAGATATTTTTGATAGCATTTGAAATCTATTGCAAACGCTTTAAAGCAATTCGTTAGAGATTTCTGGCAAAATCGCATAGGAGTACGCTCAATGGCGCAACAATCGATTTAGGTTAAACCGGTTGACCTCTGCAGGGAGACACACATAGACTTAATAGTCCTTAGTAGAACAATAGATTTATATTATACTATTATTTAAAAAAATAAATATATATCTAGAATATAGAGCTCATAAAAAACTGCGAGCTGTAAGTAATGCAAACTCAGGGTTCATTTTTGATTGAATTTCCAAATATATTGCAAGTTTTGGAACGCCAACTGGAAATGATGCAAACTAGTTCTTCTTCTTAACTTATACAACCCTAATAGGTCTCGGCCCTATGATAAGGAACTAACAACAATAGGTCTCGGCCTTTTGAAACTATTTACATATCAATTATAATTTCCCAGTTGCCCATAGAGAATAGTTTTGAAGTTGGACGATAAGCAGGCCTGTCGGCAGGGGAGTAACTTCCAGCGCTTTAAATATTTTAAATCATCATTAAAGCGAAAGCCCTTTCTCTCCATAGCCCTGACTGTATGACAACTATTGTTTTTGGATCAGAAAGGTATTTCATCTAATTAACTAAGGTAACATTTACCACTATTTTTCTTTGCGCCATAGCTAGTTCTTTGTGGATACTCCTGAAATAGAAAAAGTAGTACATATAATTAAAAAAAATCGTTTTTGAAATACTTTACGTTTACGACTGCTACGGATTTCGATTGTCGAATTACAATACAGCTTATGTAGTGAGTTAACACAATCGAATTCCGGAGAGTCACGATTTCTTGCAAACTTACATTCGTTGGGCTGGTTATATCAAAAGCTTCGGGAGGTGAATGAAAGGAATGTCGATGCAGATTCTTATCCATATGGTAGCTGCAAATATAAAGAAATAAAATAGACTTTATTTCTTTAAGGCACATACACAGCATGCCAAAAATTCCGCACGCAAAATTCCCATTTTTGGGATATTTTTTTTTTATATGAAGTTTTGACATGTCGTGCGGAATTTTTGCATGCTGCGTATGGGCCTTTAAGATCAACGAAAATGGTTTAGTTCTATAGAAACATACATATGTACTATATGGTTGGTTATTCACAGGGCCGGCGGTTAACGTGGGTAGTATGGGTAGTGGTACCCTCTCGGAAAACAACCCAGTGGGTACATACCCACTTGAAATTATCGGACAAAACCCTAAACTCTTATACTTTCTATGGAGTTTTCTAATATGGAGTCGTTCAAGTTTCTTTTCCTTTTGACTGCCATGATCGAAATCTTTGATCGGATTGAAATCCTCAACGGAACTGTGTGTTGTCGAATCTTATCGAAAGGTAGAAATTGTGTCAACTGTAATGAATGAGTCTCGGGATCAAAAATTTAAATCGATTTGGAAAAACAGTTGCGAATTGGCATCTAAACTTGAGATTGAAAAACCAAAATTGCCAAGAAAACGTCGAATTCCAAAACGACTGGAAGATGGCGTTACAGAAAACCATATTTTTGATTTCCCAAAAGATTATTAAAAAAAATATTTTGTGAGATTTTCGAGCAGATAAATTTTTCTCTCAAAGAAAGATTTGATTCCAACAAAGCCCGATTTTTCAAATCTCTAGAAACTTTTGCGATCATAAAATTTTACAGACGAGATTTCAATGAACTCCGTTTGACCAAAGATAGAGACTTCTTATTGGATATAATGGCGCGTGTGGGTAAAAAAGCTTCAGATTTGAGCACAATAGTCAAGTTTCTTAAAGAAACGGAAAATGATCTGAAAATCATTAGTTCTGACGATACCAGGTTCTTCATGTTCCAATGAAAGAAGTTTTTCTGTGTTACGCCGAATTAAAAATTATTTAAGATCTACCATGGTTCAGGATCGACTCAATTACGTGGCCATTTTACATACATATTCCAATTTGGTTGATACGCTTGATATCGAATCTTTAATGGACGCATTTATTGTTCGCAATCGAAAACGAACTTCATGTTTTGCTCTACGAAACTAAGTTATATTTAAATAGAATAAATTAAACTAATGTATTTGTTTTTATTATTTTCCTGTTCTAATCCTTTAGAACAAAATAAATTGTAAAACATCATCCATGAAAGGGGGTGGGGGCCCCCAGCCTCTTTCTTACTACCCACTCGAAAAAAAAGTGTGACGCCGGCCCTGGTTATTCACCTGCCTAATAGATGATAAGGATTTATAATAGGTATTAGGGATGATGAGTTTACGTCCCACTAGTTTACACGAAAAATTAACCTGCGTATAAAAATGTTTTTTAGGTTTATTTAGGTTTACTGACATGACTCCGGTATTTGTAGACCTGTGTTATAGGTCACTTGCTACCATAATGGTAGAGTCAAATATTGATGCAGCTTATGGGCAAGAGGAGGTGAAATTTTAACATTTTTGGCTATAACTTTTGTTGTATTTGCCCGATTTTGTTCATTCAGATGAAATATTGATCGGTGTAGCTAAAAGCCGCAAAAATCTATTACAGGCGAACGAGGGTAGATAATAATAAGCAAATAATTCAGCAAACTTAATGTTTCGTATCTCTAGCTCTTATAGTCTCCGAAATCAAGGTGTTCATACAGACGGGCTATCGCTACCCGAGGTATAAAGAACTTGGGGTCTGCCACCCCTCCTTCTGTCCGTTACATACATTGCATACTTACGAATTTTTAGTTTGCTTTTTATACCCTGTACAGTATGGTACAAAGGGTATATTGTGTTTGTGCAAGCCGAAAATGTATGTAACGTACAGAAGAAGACGTCGGAGACCCCCCAAAGTTACCTAAAGTATGATCAGTGTGACTCGAGAAGTCGATATACCCATGTCCGTCTGTCTGTATGAACGCCTAGATCTCAGAGATGGTAAGAGCTAGAGCAACCAAACTTTCAGATTAGATCCCTTATTAATCCATAGGAGACAAGTTTATTTTATTTTTTTGATATCGGGATTACATTATATAGCTCCCATAGGGGTGTTTCAGAGGACCTCGAAAAAAAGCAAAAGTTTTAGATGGATAATTCGTTTGTTTATGAAGATATCATAACCAAATTTGGCAATTGGAAGTTTTTTAGAGACCCCCACCACTGTACCAAATTTTATCAAAATCGGTTGACTATATCATATAGCTCCCATAGGATCGATCGGTCGAAAAAATGTTTTTTGTACAAAATTCGTTGTGTTTCGTTTGTTTATGAAGATATTGTAACCAAATTTGGCATTAAAATGTTTTTTAGAGTTGCCAAGCACTGTTCTAAATTTGATCAAAATCGGTTGACTATATCATATAGCTCTCATAGGCCCAATCGGTCAAAAAAACGTTTTTTGTACAAAATTCGTTGTGTTTCGTTTGTTTGTAAAGATATTGTTAGCAAATATGGCATTAAGAAGTTTTTTAGAGTACCCAAGCACTGCAACAAGTTTGATCAAAATCGGTTGACTATATCATATAGCTCCCATAGGAACGATCGGTCACAAAAAATTGTTTGGTGCAAAATTTGATTGATTTCTGTTTGTTTATGCAAATATCGTAGCCAAATTTGCCAAATAAAATATCTTTTGGAGGTCTTAAGCAATATTTCGGACTTAATTGCAATGTGGTGGTACAGGGTATCCAAAAGTCGTCAGCGCCCGACTTTAACGTACGCCATCTTTAATATATCTTCTGGTGTTCCACGAAGGAGTCATCTGTGCATGTTGCATGTTCCTTAGACTTTTCATAAATGAACTGTCAAATGTAATTCATTATGCTCGCGTTCTGATCTTGGCTGACGTTATTAGACTTTGTTTACATTTAATGACTCCACGTCGCGTCTGTTACTTCAGGATGATTAAAACTCTCTTCCCAACTGATCTTCCCCAAATCATTTGAATTTAAATCTCTATAAGTATATGCTGAGGACTTATCCCCGACATAAGCCTAGCTTAGTTAATTACTTTATTAATGATACTTCCTTGATCATGGGCTTAGCTAGGGAAAAGTTTTGGGGGTTCAAATCTCTCCCGAAACCAGGGGTCTTCTTAATTATTTGGTCCATATATTTTATGATCCACAGCAAAATCCCCCGAAACTACTTTCTGGCTATGTGTTTGCCCTTGATGCGTATTTCTTTATTGCCAAATTTGGGTGTTATTTTTGACCCCAAAATATACTTAATTTTAAACGTCTTTATAGTTGACAATAAAGCCAGGTTCTTTCTAAGTAACGTTAAACGTTGGGAGAAGGAATTGCACGATTCCTACACAACCAAGATTCTTCATATTACTCTCGTGCGCCCAGTACTTGAATACTACTCCTGTGCAGGAACAATTTCTTTTCTTTGCTTTACACAGTTTATTGCCCTTGCCTCCATAAACCAGTAAACTTCACTAAGTTAAACTTCCTCCATTTTGAAATCGTAGGATTGCCCTTAATGCTATTTTTCTTTTTGCCTAAATTCTCCATTTCTACTCCACAAACTTACGTTTATGTTCCTAGACGCTCTTTTAGAAATTTTGTGCCTGTATCTCTTGATAGATGCACTAGGGTTTGCAACCCCGGGATCCCGGGATCCCGAAATCCCGGGATCCCGTTGCTTTTCCGAATCCCGAAATCCCGGGATTGAAATAACTAAGCCCGGGATTTAGCTTTTGTCTGAATTACATTTAGAAATTTTTGAAATACTGAAACAAACAATTCAAACAATTTTGTCTTTTGCGTTTTTTTTTATTTCTTCTTTGCCTATACCAAAGTGCTGAGCAACAACACTTTCATATGCTTTGTTGATAGACATTCACGACAATTCTATTTAATTCAGATTTTATTGTTGTTTTATGTATGATTTTGTTAATAAATAGTTTGAAGCTGCGAATTGAGAAACACTTCGAAAAATTAGAAGCAAATTAGTTTGCATTTGGACAAGCAAAGAAATAGATGAGCAATGTGCATTTTGAAGCTTTAATATTATTGTCTTCAACTGAAGTTGATATAGATTTAGACTTGCTTGAAAGACTAGACGCTTCTAATCCCACTGCATTACTAACAGCTCATTCTACTGGATCTTCTATTACAAATGAGGTAACACTTGAATTTGATTCAGATTCAATAACTGAATCAAATTGTACACAAATACCATTAAGTGCAGCAGAAAAACTAGATAAAGTTATCAAAGAGGGATATGCACCAATGCATCCAATTAGATTTGAGACACTGTCACCAAAAAATCAAAAAGAAATGTATCTTTTTGAAAATGGAAGGAGACGTGGTGACTACCTGGAAAGAACATACTCCTATTTAATGACCATAAAGCCCACTAGTGTAGAGTCTGAACGAGCATTTTCTTCGGCAGGACAATTTATAACAAAAATAAGAAGCCGTTTGAACGATGAAACGCTGGACGAACTGTGTTAAATAAGCTTTCAGAAAACACAAGAAACGAAGAAATAGTTTTTTAATTTCATTATACATATACTATTTTTTATTTGTTTATTACAAAGAAAGAATTTTTGTTTTGTTTTGTTTTGTTTCGATAGATAATAATATTAAACCAATTTTTTATTTATGTTTTGAGATTTATTATGTAATTTTAACTATGATATTTTTGATAAATAATTCAATCCCGGGATCCCGGGATTTGGATAATGTAATCCCGAAATCCCGGGATTGAAAATATAACACGGGATTGCAAACCCTAAGATGCACTACCAACTATTTTATAGGGGCCTATATTGGCATGGGCCAATTCGAGTGTTATGTTTGACTTCCAACAATTTTTATCATTTACTTTCAATTTTGGTTTCGCCTTCCCGCCTAATGAAAGCTGTTTTGAGACACCTAAGATCAACTTATCATCTTTGACCAGAGAGTGGGCTGTGGAAAGAGGCACAAATAAAAATTCCACCAACTGGTCGGAGACTATTAGTTTTTTTCTGCTGCTAGTTCAACTTTTTTGCCACCGACCGCAATTAGCGCTGGGGCCATGGATAGGCTGCGAGCAAAAAAAATCCCCCAACGGGTCGGTAGCAAATTTTTAACTATTAATTATGTTTTTAATAATTGTTTTGGCTAATATTAATTTTTTTACTGCAGCTAAAATTTAAGTTAATTGTTTTGAACTGAAATCAACAGCGATATTTGTTGAGCTCTTAAGTAAATAACAAAAAAAAAAATTACAGTACAAGGAGCAAAACATATTCGGGGTAAGCATACAGGGTGGCTGATGAAAGGCGCTACCAAAAAAAAATTGAATAACTTTTTTTCTATTTATCTAATCTGTTTCATTTTTTTTATACCCCGTATCTATAGGTACAAAGGGTATACTAGATTTGTGCAATGTATGTAATGGACAGAAGGAGGCGTGGCAGACCCCAAGTCCTTTATACCAAAATGCTTATTATAACCTCGGGTAGTGATTGAGCCATGTCCGTCTGTATGAACACCTAGATCTCGGAGACTATAAGAGCTAGAGATACGAAACTTTACCAGCTGATGCGCATATTCCCGGAGAGTTACGATTTCTTGCAGACTTACATTCGTGGGGCAGGTTATATCAAAAGCTTCGGGAGGTGAATGAAAGGAATGTCGATGCAGATTCTTATCCATGTGGTAGCTGCAAATACAGACTATAAGAGCTAGAGATACGAAACTTTACCAGCTGATGCGCATATTTCCTCAGAAGATGAAGTTTGTTGAATCATGTCAATATCTTTCCCCTGTTCCCCCGTAGCAGAGTTTCGCGGTTTTTACCTACACCGTTTAATATTTTAATCTGAAGAGCCCTGCCTTGTGGTTGCATGCATCTGTGTGGGGGTGCCCCCGGGCCCGGAGTTTTCACAGTGTCTCGGTGTTATTATTGTACTGTCGTGGGTCAAACTAAAGGTGTAATGGAGGGGCCGGTACATTTTCTGTCTACGGCCGTGCTTAGGACTATAGGATTTTATATTTTTCTACTGTATGATTGAAACTCATAACATACCTAGTACAGTATCGAGTTGTTGTTGTTGATACACTCACCTATTACTCAATGCTATCGTTTCCTTGGCCACATTATTATCCTGAGCCGACGCGCGCTGTTTAGCCGCTGCACGCATGCGTCGCTTCTTGATAGCATTGGGAGATGCCGAACCCTCACCGAGTGTTATCCAATCTATATCAGCGCCATAACGTGCCGCCCCATTATGATCAGTTTGATTTAATGTGTATAGAACTGCACCATCTGGCGTTACCAAGGGTATCTGCTGGCGGGATATTCTGGCCCTAACAGCTGCCATCAAAGCCGGGCCAGGCTCTACTGTTTCTGCTATATCTGAAACCACTGACAAAACCTCTTCCAACGACGATATATCCGCAAGCACAGCGAGAACCTCCAAAGATGTTTGACGCACTCTTCGTTTGCGATTTAAAGCTGCATAGGTAACTTGGGCGGTGAGATTTTTGATATCGAAGCAGGTGCTGGGAAACGTCATCAAAGCATAGATGGACATTTGCAGAGCGTGATCGCGAAACTATAAGAAAGAGTGACGTTAGATAATGAACTATGGAAATCCCTTAAAATTGTTGATACAAGATCTTTGTTTAGGGTCTGCTAATTAAAAGGTTCCTGATGTACATGCATAGATTCATCTAAACTTTTAAATATACCAACTTTAAGCCGCAATAGACATCCAATCAAAGCTGGGCTGAGATCATCCAGCGACTGTGCAGTCCTTTGTGAGGACTATTAACGAGTGGAGGAAGTGAAAAGAATGGTGGGTAAGGGAGTGGGGGAATGTGCTGGGTGGAAAGCTGATGTGCACCTTTATTGCTGTTTAATTTCTCACCTTGCTGAAGCATTTTTATAAAGAGAGCCAGCTCCGCTAAGGGCAAATTTGTGAGATAGCCAAGATCTTCCAAGAAAGGGTTTTCCAGATACAGATAAGAAGTGCAGAGCAGTTACATAATGGGAACGTATCCACACTACGTGACCCGTTTTGGGGGGAGGGTGGTGCTCAAAATATTACGCTTGGCCAAAGAAGGATTGGGGAAGGTATTCGTCACGTAGTCTATATTGTTTAGGTAAATACTTACGAATGACTAAATAAAAACTAGAGGGGGATCTTGGCGTATACTACGGGTGGTACGGGTCCCCGAGTGGGGACAGGGGGTTAAAAATTGGGTCACGTAGGATGAGTACGTTCCCTAACAAAATCTCCGCAGTGACAACAGAAGTCATGATGGGGAACATGCATTTTCTCAGCCATTAGACCTATGGTTCTACAACTTCTGTCACCTGTCCAGGTTTATTAGAGCTGACCGGGGGTGCTGACCATGAATGCCTGTATACGCAGTTATAAAGACATCCCTGGTCAGCTCTCAAACAGCGTTACCTGTGGCATCACAAAGGGCCTCATTGTGCCTACGTACGTCTGAGCTGTTACAAGACAGACAACCACTTTAACCTAACCTAACCTGGTTTATTGAAATATTTACCTTTGAGCTTTTGGCATGTAGAAACTCTGGAGCTGTTAGCTTGGACACAATGGTGCCCGCTGGCAGGCGTTGCATAAGCGCCGTACACACACGATTCGCACCGGCATTGCCCTGCCTACACAGACCGCTTAGTATCTGCAGCGTGCGCTCTTCCAAGTTGTCCAGCGGCAGTCGTGTTATCAGATTCACCAGCAGCTCACGTTTCTCCTCGGCTACCTCAAAATTACGCTCCGACGAGAGCAGCGTGCGCAATAGACTATCCAGACAAGGCTGTACCAAAGCCAAGACGCTGGAAGAACGCAAAGCTAGCTCGAGCTCTGTTATGCCCTGCAAACGATTACGCCAATCCTGTATAAAAGTGAAATTTAGGGATTAGTTGAAGTGGTGTTACAGACAAAGAGCCTATCATGATTTAGGTTAATGTTCGTGTGAAAAATGTTTTATTGCCTAATTGCACTGAATACGCGAATTTAGTTTTGTTTCTGGGGCACTTAAAATAACTACCAAAAGTCAATTGTCACAATTGGGAACAGCTAAGGATGACGACAAAGAAGACGACGACGCCGACGACGACGACGACGGTGACCAACGGACATTTTAAATAATTTCCTTCCTGCCGCACGTCCGTACCAGCAGCATTTGGTTCTTATCCGCGATTTTTGTTTTGTATTTTGTACGCGCTGTAATTTTGGTTAATGTTTTATTAGTTTTGTTAGCCTGTTTCTGACCCAGTTACTGGCACGCTCAGCGACCTGCGCCCCGCCCTGGATAGCCTAGAGTAACACCATTGCTACGTCCAAGCTGCGTTTACGTCTTTCAAAATGTAGCTCTTATGGTTTTATCGCTACATGTGAGTTGTCGTTGTTGTTTTTGTTGCTTTTGTTGCTTCAGTTGCTGTAACTGTGAACATCGCGTGCATTTAAATGATTGACCGGCGCCAAGCCCTGGTATACCATAGCACTCCTTGCAACTCTGCAACAGCTCCCAAAAAAAAAAAAAAAAAAAAACACTCATACGGCATAGCATGCAACTACATATTACGGGAATTTCTCAATTTTTTTCAAAAATATACGCTATACAGTTATGAATAGTTATGGCCTTAAAGCAAACATTTTAAGAATTGGCAATAAGTGACACAGATGTTGGCAACAAAGTCAGAAGTACTTTGGGAAAAACTTCTCCAATCATCTTATTTGATGGTCTATTAAAACTTTGCGCAAAATATTTAGTACTTATGTATTGTAAGTTTGGATGTTCAGGTATCAATTTGTGAAAAATAAATAAGTTGGTTTGTAGTAGTTGTTACGAAAAAAAAAAATAGTTCCATTCCGTAACTTTTGAAAAATTGATACAGATGTTTCGAAAAAATAAAGTAGTAATTTGGAAAAGCTTTCCTAAATCATGATATTCCGTACTTTGAGTTCGTGAGTACAAAAAGATGGCGTACGTTAAAGTCGGGCGCAGACGACTTTGGGATACCCTGTACCACCACATTGCAATTAATTCCGACACATTGCTTAAAACCTCCAAAAGATATTTTATTCGGCAAATTTGGTTACGATGTTTTCATAAAAAAAAAAGAAATCAGTCGAATTTTGCACCAAACAATTTTTTTGACCGATCGGTCTTATGGGGACTATATGATATAGTCAACCGATTTTGATCGAATTAAGTACACTGATTGGGAACTATAAAAAACTTCCGACTTCCAAATTTGGTTCCGATATCTTCAAAACAAAACGGAACACAACGAATTTTGTAAAAAAAGCGTTTTTTTGACCGATCGTTCCTATGGGAACTATATGATATAGTCAACTGATTTGATCAAACTTGGTGCAGTGCTTGGGTACTCTAAAAAACTTCTTAATGCCAAATTTGCTAACAATATCTTTACAAACAAACAAAACGCAACGAATTTCGTAGAAAAAACGATTTTTAGACCGATTGGTCCTATGGGAGCTATATGATATAGTCAACCGATATTGATCAAATTTGGAACAGTGCTTGGGTACTCTAAAAAACTTCTTAATGCCAAATTTGGTTACAATATCTTCACAAACAAACGAAACACAACGAATTTTGTACAAAAAACATTTTTTCGACCGATCGATCCTATGGGAGCTATATGATATAGTCAACCGATTTTGATCAAATTTGGTACAGTGCTGGAGGTCTCTAAAAATCTTCCGATTGCCAGATTTGGTTATTATATCTTCATAAACAAACGAATTATCCATCTAAAACTTTTGATTTTTTTCGAGGTAATCCCGATATCAAAAAAATAAAATAAACTTGTCTCCTATGGATTAATAAGGGATCTAATCTGAATGTTTGGTTGCTCTAGCTCTTACTATCTCTGAGATCTAGGCGTTCATACGGACAGACGGTCAGACGGACATGGGTATATCGACTTCTCGAGTCACACTGATCATACTTTAGGTAACTTTGGGGGGTCTCCGACGTCTCCTTCTGTACGTTACATACATTTTCGGCTTGCACAAACACAATATACCCTTTGTACCATACGGTACAGGGTATAAAAACATTTCGATTCCGAATTTTTTTAAACGAAATCAATAACCCTTACAGGCCTCTCAGTATCTTAATTATAAATTTATAGTTCAAGAATTTGATGTTAATATAATACATAGTCAAATCTATTATTTGGGGTTTCAAAAGGCATTTCAATTCAAAGCTGTACATAAAAGGAAACATATTCGGGCGTGCTCCAGAAAACGCAAAGGATTCGGATTCGTTTTTGCGTGCTCCCAAATCCGAATTTTTTTCGCCATCTACTCATATTTCCCTTGCTCATTCCTAGAACAGCTTTACACCTTTCAAGGGAAATTATCCAAGACTATACTATTCCGATTACAAGAAAAAATTTTCTTTAAGCAAGACATGAACATTTTTGGACCATATAAATATTCGGTTTAAGTTGGATAAAAAATAATTAAAAATATTTATCAATTACTATTTAACTTTAAATTGGAATAAATAGAATCTGAGAACATCAAAGAAAATTAAAAAAATTATTTTACTATTGACCTATTTTGTCAATTCATTTTAATTTCTTAGGCAACAAAACATTCAGTTTCAAAACACAAAAAAAATACGTGTTGGCGAAATTGGGAGCACCAAGCATTCGGTTCCAAAATGAATCCGAACAAAATATTCGTATTCGTTTTCCGGAGCACGGCCGATTATCAAGATTTGCGAATTTAAAAACTAGTAGGATCTGCCCCACCTTAAGGCCTTCTTCATTTATTTCGAGACATCCCGATCACTTTCACTTATTTCATTAATTTCTATGAATTTGAGAAAGATACAGATACTCGACTACAGAATACCCTTTACCAACGCAGTTGAAAAATGTTGCACTTCAAAAGCGTGAATTTTTTCATGGGCCCCTTCCCTCGAGACTGCACTTACATCAAGCTGTTTGTAAAATTTTCCACGAGTAAGCTACTTTCAACAAATTGTAAAGTTTATGATAAAAATAATATAATCAATAATTAAAAAATTTAAAAAAAAAGTTGGTTGAAAACTATTTGAGAACTTCTAAGTTTTTGTTTTAACTCTCGAAAAGAATTTTTCAAATTTGGTACATTTTTTTCCCCTGTCTAAAGGTCGTTGACGGCTTAAACTCGAAGTACAACCAGGTAATACCTGCCTCTTTCATCTGAAAGTTCAAATTTTATTTAAATCGGTTCGGAGCTTCGGGAGTCATAAACAGAGGTGGGCACGAAAAATAACGGAAAGAGCACTTTTTGCTTGTGCGCCTATCTTTCGCCACAGAAAAGACATAACGGAAAGAGCACTCAGTACAAAAAACGCCTTGGACATTTTTGCACCGAGTGCTCTTTCCGTTAGGTCTTGTAAGTGGCGCCTGCCAGACGCACACGCAAAAAACCGAGAATGTTACAAAAACAAAATACACACAGTGTGCGCTTTTATGGCCCTACTCGAGCATCCTTTTTTCGACCTTTTTAGACCGTAACGGTAGTTTTTATTGGTGCTCGCGACGAAAAATTCGCACAAGTACACTGAGCACAGAAATATAGTTAATTTGGCAACTGTAAGACCCAGTAATTTTTTTGGTAAATTAAAATTGTCATATAAACTCATATGACTTTTCTGTTTCTTTGAATGTGTTGCAAAATTTTGTCAGTGTACACGCACAAGCAGATCGTCGGCGACGCGCCGAGTTTACAAAAACAAAATACACACAATGTGTGCCTTCGCTCGACTCGCAGCAACTTACAAAAACAAAATACACACAATGTGTGCCTTCGCTCGACTCGCAGAATATTACAAAAACAAAATACACACAGTGTGCGAGTTTTATGGCCCTACTCGAGCATCCCTTTTTAGACCGTAACGGTAGTTTTTATTGGTGCTCGCGGACGAAAAATTCGCACAAGTACACTGAGCACAGAAATATAGTTAATTTGGCAACTATAAGACCGAAAGAATTTTTTTAGGCTTTCGGGAAATCCACTGGTAATAAAATAAATTTGCATCTTAATTTAAAAAGCTGCAGGTAACAAATATATGAATGGAATATATATTTTTTGGGAAGTCCTATGATAATAAAACAATCCTGCACGTGTTCATCATCATTACCAGGTAATAAAGGGCGTTTTGCAATTATTTTGGTTACTTATAAGTTTTTACGCCCCTTACCCTTTTTACCTGCTCAGGTAAAGAGTTTCATTTTAGTATGTACGAAAATTATTTAAATACTGCACGCACTTATTTTTGTCACAGTCTAAAAAAAGTCATAACCGAGTTCACATCAAAATGAGTGATAAGATAATTCAAGAAATGGAAAAAAATATTTTTTCACCAAAAATTATAAACTGGGTGTTTTTCAGTGCCTTATTTGTAACATAGTAATATCTAACAAAAAGAAGTATAATATAAAACGGCATTTTTGTAATTTCCATAAAAAATCATATGGAAAACTAAGCATAGAAGAAAGGCAGCAGCTTATTCCTAAGCTAAAGCTATCGCTTTGCCAAGCTGCAATAAAAAAAGTGGAAGACTCTTCAAAAAATCTTCTGCATGCTTCCTTTATTGTCAGCTACAATCTGGCCAAAGCGCAAAAGCCACTTCAGGACGGGGAGTTTTTTAAATCAACTTGCATTGATATGCTGAAGTGTTTCGGCAATAAAGCTAATGAAATGTGTGAAATGGTATCGCAAGTGCCACTATCGCGGCGAACAGTAACGAGACGCATAAACACACTTAGCCAACAATTGAAAAATAAATTATTAAATAAAATAAGACAATGCCGATACTACTCATTGGCGGTTGATGAAAGTACCGATATCAATGATGTAGCGCAAGTCCTAATATTTATTAAATACATTGACTCGGACTTCAATGTTGAGGAGGACCTACTAAACCTAGTTCCGTTATACGCAAATACCACAGGGGAAGACATATTTCGAGCAATTGAAATATCTGTCCGGGAAATCGGTGGATTTGGAAAACTTAGCTCGATTTGCACCGATGGAGCAAGAAGCATGCGCGGCAACATCAGAGGGCTTAACGGGCAGTTTAAGTCACGACAAATTGAAGTTCCCTTTTACCACTGCCTTCTACACCAAGAGGCGCTATGTGCCAAAACATTGGAGCTGAACGAGACGATGGAAAGCGTGGTGCAAATAGTTGGCAAAATAAAAGGAGGACACAACGCCTTGACACACCGCAAGTTTCAGGCTCTTTTACACGAACTTAACGCGCAATATGGTGACTTAAAATACTACACCGAAGTTCGTTGGCTCAGCAGAGGAGAGTGTCTGGATAGGTTCTTCTCTCTTAGAGAAGAAATAAAAATTTTCCTTAAAACTGACGTAAAAAACTCGGAAGGTTTGGTTACCAAATTGGAGGACATCAATTTTCTATCCGAAGCGGCATTTTTAACGGACTTTATGAAGTTTTTAAATATTTTAAATACTCAGCTGCAAACACCAAAGCAGTCAATAATACAAATGCTGTCAGCAATCGATGGATTTAAAAAGAAAATGGACATTCTGCAAAGTGATTTAAGCAACAATTGTTTAAATCATTTTCCCTGCCTGAACAATTGCGACACTACATCCGAGGCTTAACTTTGCGCAATATTTTGTGTACATTCAACGGATGAAAAACGTGTTTGAAGAACGCTTCAACGATTTCGACAACATTAAGAAACTAATCAATGTATATCTAAGCCCGTTAGATATAGATATTAATACGCAAGATTCGAAATACCAAATGGAACTCTGCGATTTACAGTCGGATTTTGAATTAATTGCATTAAGAGAATCTGGGGATGACTTTTGGAGAAAAGTTCCGGAAGGAAAATACCCCGTTCTCAAAACATCAATGCTCAAGTTGCAGTGCAGTTTTGCAAGCACTTATGTTTGTGAATCTGCATTTTCACATGTAAATCACATAAAAAATGTATATAGAAATAAAATTACTGATGTTAACCTTTTAGATTTACTGCGTACATCTATAAGTGAAAAAAATGTAGATTTTCACAATTTAATAAAAGAATGCCTAAATTAACATACATGTCTTTGAATGTATCCCAAAATTTCGTTCAGTGTTTCACGCACAAGCAGATTGCCGGCGACGCGCCGAGTTTACAAAAACAAAATACACACAATGTGTGCCTTCGCTCGACTCGCAGCAACTTACAAAAACAAAATACACACAATGTGTGCCTTCGCTCGACTCGCAGAATATTACAAAAACAAAATACACACAGTGTGCGATTTTTATGGCCCTACTCGAGCATCCTTTTTTCGACCTTTTTTCTTGATGTTGTTGTAGTGCTCTTTCCGTTATTTTTCGTGCCCACCTCTGGTCATAAACAAAAGTTTGCAAATTTTAGCCCCTTTTGCCGGAAAGTACAGAAATTCGCGAAACTATTTGTAAAAAAAGCAAGAGTCTCCAGTCTCATTTCAATATAATTTTTGTTAATTACACTAGTTTACAAATTTAAGGGACATCGAGTGAAAAAAAGTAGAAAAACTTTGTAATTTTGAAAAATGGTAAAAATTTTCGACTTTGGTTGCTTGTAACTCCTATAATTTTGAGTTAATCTGTACATAATTACATATCACTGTAAAGAGCAAATCAATACCTTTCGATCTAATCATGTCGATACAAAATTTTGTTCATGAGATATTGACGAATAACTGAAATAAGTGCCCAAAAACATATTTTTAGAAAATATCTCGAAAACGGTGCTTAAGAAAAAAAAAGGTTGCCATTTTCGTGTTTCTCGACCCCAAATTATCCTAAAAAACACTTTTTTACGAAGGTTCATTTTTCGTGTAAACTAGTGTTATTGAGGAAACCACCATCATACAACATCTTTCTCGTAGAAAGTCAAAACTCAATGCGAACAATAAAATAATCGTATTGAAAATTGTATTCAAACTTCCGAATATGAGAACATAGTATTAACTCAGAAAATAACAGGGAATATCATAGTCAGAAAGTTCCGTCCGGCCCACTTGTTTATATGATCAAAATAAATGAACAAATAAAATGATTAAAAACAATTCCGGAAAACGTATAAGAGCTTAGCAAATTTGGGTGAAGATCCAAACATTGTTTACCAAATAATCGATGTTTAATTTTGTTTTGTACTAGCTATAATCTTTTTCACCAAAATAATAAGTTTGGATTTGAAGCAAATCCATGCTTTAAAATTGCCTTCGATCCTTTGCCCCAAACACTTAGCCGGTCTCCACCTGGGCCATCTTGAGGAAAGTTCAGGCTCGATGGTGACTATTGTCGGGGACTCTTCTTTTTAGTGAAGAAATTGAATGTTTAATCCTACGTGTTCTTTAGAAAACTCCGGATGCGGGCGGAATTCCCCTATTGGTCTGGTCTCCCTAAAAAGTTTCTAATCAATGTGATGCATTTGAAAATACCTCCATTAAGAGTTTTACACTTTCATATTAAGGCCGATACGCAGCATGCGAAAATTCCGCACGAAATGTCAAAGCTTCACATAAAAAAAAATCCCAAAAAAGGGAATTTTTTATATGAAATTTTGACATTTCGCGCGGAATGCCAAAACTTTATACAAAAAAAAATTCCCTTTTTTGGGATGAAGCTTTGACATTTCGTGCGGAATTTTCGCATGCTGCGTATCGGCCTTAATATGAAAGTGTAAAACTCTTAAGGGAGGTATTTTCAAATGCCATTTGGGATATCCCATTTGGGACTTTTTTTTTATATGAAATTTTGTCATTCCGCGCGTAACTTTCCGAACTGCGTATAGGCCTTTAAGCTAAAAACTCTTTATGAACTAGTTAGTTAACTTTTGTAGGTCATTGAATTAGTTATACTAAAAAGTCAAGTGCCTTTAAAATACGAAACCAAAATTTTTCTAATTTCGTAAATTTTTTATGTTCGTTGGTAAAGTTCAGCAAGGAGCTGCCTACAACAAAGTAACCATACCTAACTTGCTTGGAGAGGGAGAGCTGGCGATTAAAGATTGTGCCTTAAAGTGGGAAACCCCAATTTTGCGCATTTCATAGACTTTTTTTTATAGTTTCTACAAAATGTAGTAAAAAGCTCCTTACGAGCAAGTTTTGCATCCAACTGACGTCCGTTTTGTAGTTTCGACAATTTAAGTACATTTCATTTTATGATTGACTCCAAGAGCCCGTCAACTTTATGTCCAAAAACTTGTACAGCAAATCTGCATTGACTTTATAATTTCCATGTGCTCCTTTTTTTTTCGTGTGTTTGAAATGTATACGTCATAAATTAATAGGTCATTGGTACAGCTAGGCACACCCCCATGTATGCTATAGGGTGGTGGTTGCACAGGTAGTAGAGGTTCTTAGTTATAATAGTTGGAGCTTGGTGGCTATTGTATTGTTTGTGGCGATATGTGAGCAGCGCGTAGTGTTGGCGCACTTATCGCTTAAATTTTCATTAGTAAACGCACGCCCTGCTGGTAATATGCACGGCATATAAATATAATGGCAGCTATGGGTCCGTCGTCGGAGAGGTTTTAAGGGTTGGAGCTTGTAGGCGAGATGCGTGTCGCGTACGTAATAAAAGCCGACGGGCTGCCATTATTATGAAGGCAGCGAAATATGAACGCATATATGAAATTGTACATATCCTAGTGACCCAGTTAGCATATAAGCCGGCAAAAGCACTGGTCCGAACCGCAGTTGGCCGGCTTTGGTTTCACCCAGCGCTTTGCATAGCGTGTGCCACAATTTTGTTCTTTTCAATTTTTATGACCATGCAATTGCGGCTGGACATTGGGGTTTTTTATATCACATTACATAGATTTCAATTAGAGTCCTAGAAGTATGTAAATTACTTACCCCAGAGCGTAGGTCCATTAAAGTTTCGTAGCTGACTATGTTCAGATCCTCCCAGCTTTTGCGTGCATCGCCACGTGGTGATTCGGCGGATAAGACCGAAGCAGGTCTAGGTGGTGGTGTTGGCGTTATGGTTTCATGCATTTCGCTTTCACTACGACGCAGCGCACGCGGCGAAGGATCTCGCTGCAAGTTGTGCAGCACTTCAATCTGTTTGTGTGGTGCTTTGGGACTTATGTTTAGACTGCCGGCAGGACTATTGCTGCGACTGCGATACGCAGGTGAACGCGGCGAGGTGCTTAAATTGGAGTCCTGACGCTTGGGTGAGCCATACGAGCTAGTAGTATTGGTGCTTGGCGTTGATTGCTCCATTTGCTGGCTGCTCTTACGCTGCGGTGATTGTGTGGACACAGCTGTTGTCAGTGGTTTGGTATTATCGCCTGGTATGTCCAATGTCAGCGCTGTGGTTTTGTTGTGCTCGACTGGGCTGAGTATTTCCATTGCAGGTCGCTCTAACTGCTGCACTGGTGAAGGCGAGGGCGTGGGTGTGGCTGGTTCTACTGCCAAAATGCCTCCAGCTGTATTGTGCTGACTTGAAGACAGTTGGCTACTGTTGTTATTGTTGGCATTATTCGCGCCGGAAGCTGCATCGCTGTCTGGCGTGCGCATTTTGACCACCTCGCCGCCAAAGGTTACGCGCTTCAAGCTGCGTGAGGGCGTCAGATGCTGTGCATTATTGTGCGGCGCTTCCTCTAGCTCCGAATCGCTTATGACCTGTATAATGCCTGCGTCTAGCTCCCGTTCCGATTTGGCGCTGCTTGCTAGCGGGCGACAAACCAGCTCGTTTGTGTCCAAGCTGTTGCGTTGCGGACTATCCGGTTCCTCGGTTTCTGTATCCGCCTCAAGTATGCGCATAGTCAGCGTATCATCATTGATTTTAATTTCCGTTTCCATAATAATCTTACCATGACCATCGGGACATGAGCTTTGCGGTAAACGTGGGTTAGTGGCGTTGCTATGCCAGCTAGGCTCACGCAGCGTAGCACGCCAGGCACCCGTCTTAGAAGCATGCATGGACTTGGCGTTAATGCCATACACCTTACACAACTGCTCGTACTGCATTAAAGCATCATCGCCGCCCAGTTGCACCAAGTAGTCTGAGAATTCATGCGTGCCCAGCAGCTCACTAATTTTGGCCATTACCTTTAGCGTTATTTCCTGCTGCATAAGCTGATTCATGCGCTGCAGTAGACGTTCCATGGTATGCCGCACTATAAAATGACGCTGTGCTGTATGCAGTACAGTTTGCAAAAGCGCGGGCAGCGAAAGCAGTACACCACAGATTAGTCTGCCACCATAGCGATCCTGCAGCGCTGATTGTCCCAGGCCGGCATCTAGTATGTGCAGCATAATAGTTTCCGGCATAGCCGTTTCGGCCAAATAAACGCGCAGACAATCCAAAGCACCCTTGCGCACCGTGGGCGCTGAGTGTCCCAAATTCTCCACCAGCTGTGTGGTCAGCTGCTCCATATGCTTGTCCGCGCCCGAACGCATGACCACCAAAACATCCACCAAAACGCGTAAAGCATGCTGTCGCACTTGCCATTCTGGATCCTGCAAACGTTCATGAAACTCGGCAAATAAGCTAACCGGACAAATAGTTTCCGGCAGGCGGCGAGTACGTAAAATGTGCTCCCACAAAGGGGTTAGCTGCACAGCGCCCATGGGCGGTGAAGGCTCCGGTTGGCGACGCTGCATTTTATGCATATGGCTGTTTACACCATTGTTGTTATTGTTATTATTGTCCTTGCTGTTCGCTCTCATGTCATAAGTGACACTCTCGTTATCCTCGCCATAGTCATCCAGCGCCCTGCCATTGGTCATTGTGTGTAATCCCGCTGCAGCGGCTCCCTCTGACGCTGCAGCTGCATTTGCTGCCCGGTTCGTGCTAGTATCTTTGCGCTCCAAAATGCGCCGAAAAAACATGGCGTGTCGTCCTTCGCGTATAATTATCTAACTAAAAACTGACAAAAAGCGAACTAATAGTTCTTTGCTTTGGAGTACGATTTTTCTTGTTGACGTTTTGGTCACTTCAATTTTAATATTTAATTGTCACGCACACTTGCATCCGTTTTACAATTGCCTTTAATTCGCATTTTCATGGTACATTTTTTTTCTCTTTTTTTTTTTGGTTTTTCCGCTTTTTTATCTACGATGTGTAGCTAGCCAGTTGCTAGCAACTACTGTAAAATTTGACTATTGGTTGCTTGGTTTTGTGGCCAACGTTTTTAGACCTTTGGAGCCTAGCGCTTAGTTTACAGTTAGCACTGCGCAGGACATTTAACCGTTAGTTTGAGTGTTGCTTTGTTTGCTTGCTTGGTACAAAACACTTCAGCTGTGTAAATTTCCCAAACAAGGGAAATATCAGTGACGCCGCTAAGGTAATGGTTTGAAACCAGACTAAAGCCGCTTTTAAAACAGCTGTTCATTTGCTGCGTTTGTTTTGAAAAACAATATCTGACTAGACCAAAAATAAAGCGCCTTACGGGGTTTAAGTAAAATCAAGGCTGAATCCTTCCAACACATACTGAGTATGACGCTCTAAGCAAGCGAAAAATGTTCCACTTCGGCAAGCTCGATGTCATCCTACCCAAATAATTGGGCTGGTTTCGGGCATTGGACTTGCTGGTCCAGCAGAGAGCATAGTAAGTCTTTAGAGTTGCAGTGCAGTTATCCTACTTACATTGTAATTATTAATAGGTATATTCCGATCCCGCTGGCATCTTCCTACCCACAACGGGTTTTAGCCTTGATAACGAGCTTCGCACAGACCTGAAGCTCAGGTTAAAAAATAGTAGGACTGAACTAATTATAATTTTGCATTGAATGCAACGCTTTGGTAGGGTTTTTAATTTCTTTTAAAAATTATGCGACCATAGTCAAAATCTGACATAATAGGAGTAAAAACATTTTAAAGCCATTTTTTAGAAATGACGCATAGCTCGGCATAACTTAAAACTGTGTAGTACTCCAACGGAGGAATGAGGCTGCTACAACTGGGTTCGGATAAATGGCACTAGCTCTTATAGGGTCTGAGATTTATAGGGGTTTCCAACAAGAGGTGTTATTTTGAATCACCCGGTATTTCGGTAGCTGTCGCTTTTAAAGCTTTTATTCTTTGGCATTTGACAAGTAGAAACTACGCCATTAATAAAAACGGAACGATACACGCTTTAACAACGCATTAAAATTATTAAAATTCACTACAAAAATGGTAAAATTCTTGCAGTCACAGTTCGCAAAACTAAAGCAGTTTTGGGTCGTCCTGAAGCACCTTGTCGGACCGCAATACAGAAATTGGTGGAAAAATTCGAGCTGTTGGGACTAGTTAGTGATGTGAAGAAAAAAACCCGTGCACGTCGCTCAAGAACAACTGAATATTGCTGCTGTAGCCCAAAGTGTTGAAGAAAACCCAGGTTTGTGCATTCCTCGTCGTTCTTTGGAATTGGGCATTCCACAAACGTCATTACACCGTATTTTGCATAAAGACTTGGGTCTTAAGGCTTATAAAGTTCAGTTAACACAAGAACTCAAGCCGGCCGATCATCAACAACGTCGTGTCTTTGCTGATTGGGTCCTTGAAATGCATGAAAATTATCCGGAATTCCATTGAAAAATCATCTTGACTGCTGAGGCCCATTTCCACCTCGGTGGCTACGTGAACAAGCAAAATTGTCGCATCTGGGGCTCGGACAACCCAAGAGTTATTGTTGAGAAGCCTCTCCATCCTCAACGTGTGACTGTTTGGTGCGGTTTATGGTCCGGCGGGGTCATTGAACCTTACTTTTTCGAAAATGAGGTTGGATCAACAGTTGCGGTGAATGGATTACGCTATCGAGAGATGATTAATGATTTTTTATGGTCAGAGTTGGATGGTATTGATCTGGACAACTTTTACTTTCAACAAGACGGCGCTACGTGCCACACAAGCAACGAAACCATTGCTCTTTTACGGGAAAAGTTTCCGGACCGTGTTATCTCTCGAAGAGGTGATCACAATTGGCCACCGAGATCTTGTGATTTAACACCTTGCGACTTCATCCTTTGGGGCCACGTAAAAGATAAGGTCTACGCCAACAGCCCAGCGTCGATTAAAGACCTCAAAGATAGAATTCGTGAGGCTATCGAGGACATAGGGCAGCCACTTTGCGATTTGGTTATGGAAAATTTCATGAAAAGGATATGGTCCTGTAAGCGTGGTCGTGGTGGCCATTTGGCTGATATTGTTTTTCATTATTAACGGCTTACCTTCCTCTTTATTATGAAATAAACATCCGATGATTTATCTCAAAAAATGGAATTTTTCTTTGAATACCAAAATAACACCTCTTATTGGAAAACCCTTTAGATGTTTATATAGTAGATCGGACAGACGCGCATGTCTCAATTGATACCAGAGTTTACGATAAGCATTTTGATATAAGGACCTTAAGGACTGCAGTATCTTGCAAACAATGCACATATGTACCTACCTAGTAAACCATGGTACCCAATGGACACAGTGTTTTGGTAAATTATTTATTTATTTATTGAATCTTCACTTTTTCCATAGGGGACTAACATTAATTAATCAAATCTTATTCTAATTTGCTTTACAATTCAAAATTGAATTGTATTGATGTTTAAAGGCCCTAAGCGACATATGTCGCTGAGCTGGGAAGTCGTTACTCTGCAGTCGGCTGTGGCTGCAAACTCGGGTTAGAGATCTTGCGAAACGGTTTGGATGAGAGGCAAGCTTGTATTTATGTTTTTGCTGTTTTTTTGGAAATCTTTTCTTTTTCTAGATTGATATGCAGGTCTCTGTGAATATCCTCGTTCCGGAGATGCCACGGTGCGCCCGTGATTGTTCTTAAGATTTTGGACTATGCTCGTTGTATAATTTCAATGTTGGATATGCTTGCGTTGTCCCATAACTAGAGTGTGTAAGAAGCAGTATTGTTAAGGTGGCCACAGAAACCAAACTTTTCTGATAAAATTACATTTTTGGTTTGTATACAAACATATGTAGGGTTATGGTGGGGCAAATCCTACCTAGTAATTGGTTTTGGCTATAAAATGCTTATTTGACATCGCATGCACTCCTGCGATATACCAAATTGATGCTAACGCTTTGCCGCAACTTTCTAGAACTGCTGATTCCTTATAACCACTATTAGTTTTTGAGATATGACAATTTTTCAAAAAGTCTATTTTTGTCATTTTCAAAAATGGTGGGGTTAACCCGACCGCCTATTTTTTTTGGTTGATTTAGCACAGATGGCCTAAAAATGGTTTGTCGATTATAAATTAAAAGAGCATGTTTTTGTTTAACAATACTTTACTTTTACAATACTTTAGAAAATCGTGATGTTAAAAACATATAAGTCGAAATAAAAGTTGAATAAATGTCAAAAAGGGATGATTGGATTGAATAGTTAAGGAACTTAATCAGAGTTATTTAATTTGCTTGCTGATGTATTTTTGGTTCGAGCTGCACGTCTAGTTGCCCCCACCATTTTGAGGTCGGGTTTGCCCCACTGTGTCATTTTTCATGACGAAGCGAATAAAAAAAATTATACGAAATTTCTATAAATATACATTTATTCCTGTTTCTCCTGTGAGAAGCATAGGGCTACAACAAAATTCTTAAATCTAGTACTATCTAAAGACAAGCTTTTGATTTCGCTCCAACTCTTTCCACTTTTTTCTATGTCTTTCTCCAGTTGTCTTTTCCAAGTGTGCGCCGGACGACCTCTTCTGCAATGGCCTGTCTAGCAATGTTGTTTGGGGGTTTTCTTAGGGTGTGGCCTATCCAATTCCACTTTCTTTCCATTATGTTTATACTATACAAACAAAATATTCAACCAATACTATGCATAGGTCTATGAGATCTCTATGCTCCAGTGGGAGATAAAGGAAATGATGATAATGATATAGGTCTATGTGTATATTATATAAGCCACTTACCATTTCTTTTCGATCACTTTATTTAACAAGAAAAAATGTGTAATCAAATATTCAGAAAAATTAAATTTGAAATCGTTAAAACATACTTCTTGTTTTTTGAGTATCTAAAATTTAGATTCTAAATGGTTTTAATCCTTCACACTAGTGCTGGAGAAATCATCGATGTTATATCGATGTATCGAAGTTTAAAATATGTATGTATCGATGTTGGCCAACAGAGATGTTTCTCCAGCACTTCTGCACTCATCAAATGGGTGTTTCGTAGTGCTGGAAAAACATCTCTGTTGGCCAACATCGATACATAGATATTTTAAACTTCTGTTGGCCAACAGAGATGTTTCTCCAGCACTTCTGCACTCATCAAATGGGTGTTTAGTAGTGCTAGAGAAACATCTCTGTTGGCCAACATCGATATATAGATATTTTAAACTTCGATACATCGATATAAGATCGATGTTTTCTCCAGCACTACTTCACACGACGTCACTAATATCAGCTCGCTCAGTATTGCCGTTTTTGAGAAACAGTGATAGGTCGGGTTTGCCCCACCTTACCCTATGTAATAAATAACTTTAAACAAAATCTAAAATTCAAAAGGTACATAATTCCGAATCCTGCAATGAAACTTCATAAAACAAAAAATTTTTGGTTTATTTTTTTTTTATTTTCTTCTAAAACTTTTATTTTCTCATTACATATGATGTATGTTTGTTTATGATGTATGTATGTACGTTCTAATGTGTTGTGGCATATAGTTACATGTATGTATGTTTTGTGTGTATGTATTGTATATGTGTTTATGTACTCTATGTAATTATGTATGTATGTGTGATTGTTTGTCTATATGTATTCATTTTTTTAAGCTGCGCTTTGCATTTAATTTTTTTTTTTAATAATTTCTTGCATCTTGCCTTGTGCTGCGTCTAATTACTAAAACATTGTTTTATTTTTTTTTTTAATTGTTTATACATATGCCTTGTCTTGTTTTTTATTGTTTATATTAATATGTTATTATTTATTAATATGTCTGGTTTTTTCTTTTGTTGTTGCTACTATTTAGTACTCTCTAAGTGCTTACTATGACGCGCGCAAGCACACTTTAGTTATAACTTTTACAATATATAATTTTTATTTTATTAATTATTTTGTTTAGGCTGTTGTATATATTATTTTTATATGTATATATAGATATAACGTATATATAGTATTGTATTTGCTTTATAGTACATTATTGTTTCTATTTAGTATTGTTACGGTTTGTTGCTGTTGTTGCTGTTACTTAATTTTTTTTAAATATCTAGCTGCTTTTTAATATTAATTAAGTTTTAAGTTTAATTTTTTATTGTTTTAACTGGCGGCGTGCGCTAGGAAATTTTTGCAGCTTATTGTTAAGAATATTGTTAAATTTTGACTTGTTAGTGTTTATGTTGGGGGTTGTGTGTGTATTTTGTGTGTGTGTGTTTTTTCTTTAACATTTTATGCACTACGCAGCTTAAAAATTAAGTTAAGTTTTGTTAAATATTGCAACACAATTGAAATTATTTTTATTTGGGTTTACTTAAAAATTGCCATTCGCTTGCTACACATTTTAATTATATATATGTATATATCATTTAATTATTAGTTAATAATTATTATAATCATATAATATATGCTATAAATACTTTATTTTATATACTGCGCTCTATACACATCACCAATTAAAAACACCAAACGAACTAACACGGGCTAAACAACTACATACATAAAATTGTGTTTGGATGTGTGTGTATGTTGAGTGTCTATGTACGTGTGTGTGTGTGTGTGTATGCCGCGCATCTGGCTTTTAAAATGTTTTTAACAAACTTAACTAATATGCCTTTTTATTGTTTATATTTATTACCTGGCATTAATTGCCTGTTTGTTTTTATTGTTGTTGTTTAAACAATGTTTTTTTTTTATGCTTCTAAATTTATTTATTTTTTGTTTTTATTTTTACAATTTTCAATTGTTCCCTGCATTTTTTGTAGTATGTTAAACTTGCATATTTTTTATGCTGCCAATTAAAAATATAACAAAATTAAAATAAAACAAAATCATTTTTAATATTTATTTTTTTTTTTAATTTTTTTTTATTAAAGCAAACAGTTTTGTTTAAGCCATTAAATTGTGTGTGTTTTCGTGTGTGCCAAGTATTAAATTAAAATTTTAAATTATATAATAAAATGTTTCATTTAAAAGGAAGCATATTGTGTCTGTGTATATTTGAAAAACTTAAAAATGTTATGTATTTTTTCATATTCATAATTTATGTAAAACGTATTTTTTTTAATTTTTAAAATTTAAAGCAGATATGTTGTTGCTTGTGGCGCTTCGACTGACTCTTGCCTTTTACGTTTAATTTTTTTTGTTTGTTTTCATTTTTATTAATTTTTAACATAAGCACAGTTAATTGTTATAATTTTGCGATTGTGCCTAGTTGATTTTTGTTAACTTTAATAGTGGGGAATAACTGCTTGTTGTTATAATTGTAGTAGTTATACATATATGTATATATAATCGTAATCGTAATCATAATCATTTCTTTTCATGTTCGTGTTATCAAAGTGTTGCATTCAGAGCTCTAGAGCTGCACAAAACTAAAAACTATATATTTTCATTCATTTTTTTTAGTAGTTTCAACTAACATTAAATATAATAATTAATAATTTTTCATTTCTTTTGTTAGTTAGGTATAGCTTAAATTAGGTTGTTTGCTGCGTTTTATTAATACGCCTTGATACTTCGCCTGACTTTGCCTTAAGTTGTTTCAAGCGAAATGCTTAAAATGTGACAGCAACAATTTTAGATTTTTCTTAAATATAGCATGTTTTTATCAACTGGGGTATACGCGACTTGTTATATAAGGGTTAGTTATATATAGACTTGTTACTTTTATATGCTTCGTAATTTTTCTTTGTTATTCATTATATAAATTTGTGTGTTTTGTGTACATGTTTTGTTTTAGAAAATGCAAAAAATAATACATACATTTCATTTCATATAATGTTCAATTGTTTAAAAAATAACATGATATTCATGCGAAGATTTTTTTTGTTGTGTTTTTAAAATGTGTATATACATATATATTGGGCATATATAGTACGTGAGAAGTTGTGTGTTATATATATATAAGTATATGTATGCTTTAAACTTAGAAAAACATAATAAAAGTAACTACGACACTTGGTTACACAAAGTTTTCCTCCAGTTCTTACTTTTAGAAAGTCTTCGTTTGGCCGCGTTTATTTTATTGGAACTGGAAATTAGCACAGCTAATTACACAAAACCAAACGCAACCGTGCTTAATACATTTCAAAAATGTAAAATTAATTGTGGAAGATAGCTTAAACACATTTTAGAAATGTGTTATCATGAGCTTAAAGAGAGTTACAAAGTGCGGGTTCTCTGGGTAACAAGCTATGAGATGTTTTACCTTTCTGTATTGCACGTTATGAATGCGACCAGAGATTAACTACGTTATGATATATAGCATTTTACATTTTTGAAGCAGCTGTAACTAAGGCGGAACAGCTGTGGTTTTGCAGTTAGGAGCTACAGCTTTTCTGGAATTAAGGATTAAAAGATTTTGGCAAGGCCTTATTTTATAATGGTTATATAAACAAATTGCAATCTATGACGCATATAAAACCAGTGAATATGGAACTTAAAGAATAATAAAAGCCCCAGTCGGTTCAACTCAAAAGTGTCTCATAATCGGAACTCTTAGTAATAGCTGTTACTTCAGGGATTACAATTTGTGGCTATGCTTTGGCTTCTTAAGAAAATCGAAAATTGAAAAATTGCTTTCAGATTTAACAATCCTAAAAAAGCTCAACTAAAATTTAACTCATGGGTTTTTTGAGACCATCTATAATACAGATCACCCATCACCCTTTATGTTTAGGGAATTCAAAGACCCATAACGTGTTAGAGTAGACTTTGGGGGCTGAGCTCAGCTAACTGACTCTGGTAAACGTAATTTTCCAAATTAGTTTAGCAATACGACTCTATTAATTTTAAATTATATCGTAGTTGGAAAAGTCAAAGAAAGTTAAAGGAAGGATGGATATTTGTTACATACTCTCATTTAAAAGGAAAACTGGGTAACCAGTTCGCTGATACGCTACTAAAACTACTTAAAAATGTGTTGGTGTATGTGTTTGGGGATATTGTGTACTGTATATATGTCTGTGAGTTGATTTAGTTGGCTGGCTCCCTGCTAGTTCACCACTGCGACGCAGGCGTCTCTGCTGCCGTCGCCGCCGCCGCTGTTGCCACCGCTGTGGACGTGCTCGTTGCGGGCGCATAGCCATGCAGAAGAGGCTACTGTTAGTAAACCACCGGATGCTGTTCCACATTGGCCGGCAAATGCTGCAACTGCATGGCAGCGCGTGCCAGCGCGCCTGGATCACTGATTAATGCGATGGGCACGGGCTGTTGTTGTTGTTGAGGCGGTGGCGGGGCTTGGGGATGCGCTTGCTGCTGTTGCTGTGCCGCCTGATGGTGCTGCTGATGCTGACGATGCTGCTCCTGTTGGTGATGATGCGCTGCTTGCTGTATGCTCAACTGTAGCAGCTGTTGTTGCTGCTGCAGCTGCTGTTGTTGTTGCTGGTGGGCTGCAGCAGCAGCCTGTTGCTGCTGTTGAGCGGCCACTTGCTGCTGATGTTGTTGATGAGCGGCTGCCGCTTGTTGCTGAGCAGCTTGCTGTTGTTGTTGCTGCTGTTGCTGTTGTTGTTGCTGCTGCTGCTGCTGTTGTTGTTGCTTCTGGGATTGCTGCTGTTGCTGCTGCTGTTGCTGGGCATTGTGCGAGATGAGCGTTGATGTGACCAATGGCACCAGGCCAGGGGCCAGCTGTACAGCATTGGCTCCAGCCGCTGCACCTGCCGTAATCTGCTGTATCGTGTGCATGGTCGTCGGTTGGTGGGGAACTGAAAAGGGTATTAGCGGTAAGTTGCGCATGTCACTTGCCGCGTGCGCTGCTGTGTATTCCGACTCACTTATGATCGGTTTCACTTCTTGCTTGACTTGCGTCAGCACACCAGCCGGTATTTGTGGATGCGGATGCACTGGTGGTGGCGGCATCATTGCATCTGGATGATTCATCTTCATGTGGCGCTTCAAATTACCGCGCTCAACGAACGCTTTACTGCACAAGGTGCAGGCGTGTGGTTTCTCACCCGAATGGGAGCGCATATGCGAGACCAAGTGACCTGGGAGAAGAAACGGACAACAATGGAAAATGAAAAGAGCGGCATGAAGATCATATAAAATAGTACCGCAACGAATTTTGAAATATCAGTACAATTTGTGGGAAACTCTTTATTTTTAAGATATTACGACATAAGCTGTGCTTCGGGCTGGCTTTTCATAGCTGGGCAGCTATGCTGACGTTACGTCTGTCTACTCACTATTTTTCCCTTACTCACCTTTGCATATAAAGTTCTTGGGGCATTTCTCACAGGAAAAGGGACGCTCGCATTCCTGTCCCTTGGTATGACTGCGTTGATGGAAGAGCAGATTTCCTTTCAATGGGAAGGACTTGCCGCAAGTCTCACAAGTAAAGGGACGATCTCCAGTGTGACAACGTGACATATGATTGATTAGATGTTCCTTGCGTGTAAAAGGCTTGTTGCAGACATTACAGCAATGCGGATTGTCGCTTGAATGCTGACGCATATGATTATTGAGATGCTCCTTACGCGTAAACGTCTTCTGACAGTATTCACACTTATGTGGCGAATCACCCGTATGCAGTCGCACATGATTCGTTAGATGCTCTTTACGTGTAAAGGTCTTCTTGCAGTAGCTGCAACGATGCGGTGAGTCGCCGGTATGCTGGCGGACATGGTTCGTTAGATGCTCCTTGCGCGTAAACGTCTTGGTGCAATAGGTGCACTTGTGCGGCGATTCGCCTGTATGTTGCCGTACATGATTAACCATGTGATCTTTGCGTGTGAACGCTTTTGTGCAGTACGTGCACTTGAACGGTGTCTCACCCGTGTGCTGGCGTATGTGATTAACCAGATGCTCCTTTCGTGTAAACGTCTTCATGCAATATGAGCAGCGATGTGGTGACTCTCCAGTATGTTGGCGCACATGATTGAGCAGATGCTCCTTGCGTGTAAACGTCTTGGAACAAAAGTCACATCGGTGTGGGGTCTCGCCTGCTTGCGTGTGTACCCGAGTGTTGTTTTCAATGCATTTTGTAGTGTGTTTTTTTGTTGTTTTATGTAGTAAACAGTGTGGAAACAAAAGAAGATTAAACGGTATTGAGATTAGTAATCATTGTGAGAAGCATAAAAGAGCTGTCAGTCAGTGCTTGGTATCGATCTAGGATTACAGTGATTTCTGATCGTGTATCTTTCATGTTGATTAAATTTACGTAACATTAAATCAAATGCTTGGTATCCATCTAGGATCACAGTGATTTCGATCGTGTATCTCTTATGTTGATTAAATACGTAAAATTAAATCAAAAATGTTCTATCTGATCGCCTTTAATCTTTGAAATCCTTGTTCGAGTGAAATTAATAAAAACATCAGTGATTCTGTAATCATTAAGCTCTTGTAAAGTTTTCTTACCACATACGTCAACATTTCCAATCAATATAAACAAACCGGAAAATGATTACTATGATGAACGTCATCTTTCATCGAGGTATTATCACAGCTTTTACAAAAATAATTATTTTATCCCCACTAAATTTTAATATCGGATTTATATGCAGAGATAGATATAAAGATGATATAGTTTGCCATAAGTTTGCTCAACGTCTAAGTTAAGTTTTTGTTCAGTCAAATCATAGGAAACGTGAAAACTTTTTAATACAACGATAGGAACATATTTTCGTCTAAAGACAGAGGGATTCCTTATTCAAAAATGGGAATATCCACTTATCCATATAAATTATAAGACCATGGAAAAACATTGTTTTTACAAGCATTCAATAGAAGTTATCGAATAATTGTTCTTGCTCGTTATCACTGCTTGCGCACCATTGTGTGGTCATGTGTCATCACTGTTTCACTCGTGACTTTTAAAATCATTTGTTCTGTGTGTCGGTTTTATTTTGTTATATGTTCAGTTGTGGTGGGTGTCTTTACCTGTATGCCAGAGGATGTGATTGGTGAAGTGCTCCTTGCGGCTAAAGCTCTTACCGCAGATTTCGCAACGGAACGGCGTCTCGTTGGTATGCGAGCGCATATGGTTGGCTAGATGCTCCTTGCGTGTGTATTTCTTGCCACATACATCACACTGATGAGGCGTTTGACCTGGTGTGGGGCAAAACAAAGTTCAGAAGAAATTTTGGTATTTGTTAGCGCAAGCATTTCACTCATTTACAAATTTAAAAAAAAAATAAATTTAATGACGACAATTAGATGTACATGGCCCTTTTCCCAATAATTTTATTAAAATGCATGTGTGTGAAACTGGCAGAGGCTTGCATTAGGTTCGAACGAAGCGAACGAAGAGCGGGGTCTTAACTGGACTCTTAATAAATGGTGGTGGTCATGTGAAGCGTATGTATGAAGTTGATTGATTGGTGTGCTACACGGACTGAGACGAACTTAAAGTTCGAAATTGATTGAAATTAGGATCAGACGCCAAAAACTTAGACTATAAATAAAACTGCAGCTAAACATTGTAAGCGTTTTGTTATTATAGGAAACCTTCTCTGTAACTCTCTCTCCCTGTCCCAGTGTTGAATGTGTCGAGTTGTGTCGCAGTTCCCGCAGTAGGCACAGGCACAAACGATGGCAATCAACAAGCAGCAACAACGAACGTTATGCAAATTGTGGTCCATCCTGTATACAACAAAACGTTGACAAAGTTGCATAAGGATGGTTTGATAGAGGATCAGGTTTTAGTAGCGAACGATCTGTATAAAACTAAGCGAGATTGATTTAATCAGCGGTAAGTACGCCAATAATTTCCAATCATATTTGTATTATATTATTGGTTTTAAAATTGTTTCAGTGGTCGGTGATGAATATTCAAACGGTTTAGGATATAAATAAAAGATGCAAGATCCAGTTGGAACAATGGATCGTTCAGTTGACCACATAAATGAGATTATACGGATTGGTTTCGAACTGACCTAGTGTGGTATCAAACTGTTTAGAGTTTAAACTGATCTGTATCAACTCGATTATCATTAAACAGATCGCGTCGCAACAAAGAATATGAGCAGATAGAGGAAAACTTTATCGTGCAAGCAAAAACAATGTTTAGCTGGAGATTGGGTAGTGCGCTTATAGGAAAACTGGTGGTTTGATGGAAGTATGTTTGTGGTGTGGTGAGTGTGTGTAGGTGAGTGATATGATGGTGGCTGGATATTTGGTATGCGGGTATAAATGAGCGAGTGAGCGTGTGATATGGTAAGTGAAGATTAGAAGCATATGAGTACATTCAAAAGGATTTTGGTAGGAAAGCTGGAAAGCCATAGAGTGGAGAAAGCAGGGGAACAAGCAGGGAATATATGCATGATATATAGATAGCTGATAAAAGCTTTTTTGTGATAATGGATGGTAATGTCTTTTGATGTAATGTTGGTTATTAAATTTCTGGTTGTTGTTGTACTCTGTATGGATGCTTGTCTCGCGCTCGCATTGTCCGCCCCACCAATCACACTCACCAGTGTGCCACATGTAGTGGTTAACATAGTGTTCCTTGCGCGTAAAGGACTTCTTACAAATATCGCAACGATGAGGCGTCTCACCCGTGTGTTTGCGCACATGATTGACCATGTGCTCCTTGCGAGTAAACGTCTTGGCGCAGTACTGACAACGAAACGGCGTTTCGCCTGTATGCGAACGAAAATGATTATCCAAATGCTCTTTACGTGCGAATGTCTTCTGACAAATGGTGCAGGCAAATGGTTTATCCGTTGAATGACGCTTCATATGCCGCTCCAGGCTGGTATTATTTGCAAATACGTTGAAGCACACGATGCAGGTAAACATTGGTCCGCCAATATGTATCTTGCCGTGACGTGTCAAATCCTGCGATGTGGTAAAACCCTGGCCGCACACCTGACACATAAATGGCTTGCGTTCACTATGGTAGCGACGATGCACAATCAGTTGATAACGAAACTGGAACATCTTGCCGCATATATCGCACACATGCGTGCCCGTTGCAATGGGCGTACCATCTGGCGCTAGGGTCACTGTCGTCTGCCCATCAACGCCATGTATGCCGCCCTCCATCTTAGGCATTAGCAACTCACCCGGACCTGTGCTGTTGCCGCTTCCGCCACTGCTTGTTGTTACCGTGGCTGTTGTCTGTTGTCCGCCGCTGCCGCTAGTTGTCGGCACGGACTGTGCAGATGAGGCAGCTGCTGCAGCCGCGGCCGCTGCATTGGCCGAAGCCATGACTGCAGCCACAGCTGCATTATTTGTGGATGCCGCTGCTGCTGCAGCGCTGACTGCATGCGTTTGCGGTGGCAATGGAGGGGGTGGTGGCAATTGGCCACCATGTGCCGCTGCTAACTGATGATTTACCACATCACCGTGTATTTTACCGAACACTTCGTGGTATGTAAAGAGCTGTGAAATGTCCTCTATATTTACTTTATACATTTCTATGCCGTGTGGCGGTTTGCCGTCTTCCTTGATCTCTGATTTAGTTGGCAATGGTGGTGCACCTCCTAAAGTTATGGTTGTACCGCCGCCAGTTGTTACCACCGGTGTTACCACCGAGGAAGCTGAGCTTGCAGCGCTCACGTGCTGCATAATAAGCTCTTGTGCCTGTTGTGTTTGCTGCTGTTGTTGCTGCGGCGCCTGTGTTGTAGTTCGAACTGATGTTGCACTAGTTGTTATAATTATTGGAGCCGATTGTTGCTCCTTTTTAATCTGTAGAAACCGGTGGTTGTTGCGACAAGGCGCCTACATATTGTTGTGCTTGTTGTTGCTGTCGACCGTCACCGAGCGATGCTGCAAAAACCATAAAGATTTTTAGTTTAATTTGATCCCAAAGTATTCCTTGAGCACTTACCATGTATTTGTTGTTGTTCTAAGACGGCAACATTCGTTAAGGCACTGCCTGAGGCTGTTGTTGCTGACTGGGTCGCAGCGTATTCTGGGTTGATTAGCCAATATTTTTGATTAACCTGTAAGAAATTCAATAACAAGTTTTTGTTAGTAGGTTTATTTAAGGATTTGATAAATTGAATTAATGCATGCAACAAGAATACATAAAATACTCTGCGTGTAACTACGGAGTACTCGGTTAAGTGAAGTGGGATTGCAGATTGGGAATCAAACCGAAACGAAAGACGTTAACAGAATATAAGAGACTTTGAACTGGATCTAACAATTGGGACTATTTCATGTTTAAAATTTTAAGTAAATTTTTTTTCTTTAACTCAAGCCGTATTCTCTTTTGTTTATTTTTTTTTTCTGCCAAGTTTTGGGGACGAAATCGTAACCGGAATCTCGTACAACTTTCAGTTTGATTCCCTGGTTACTGATGATATCTCTCTTCTACATACATTTTGCTGTGCGTTCGTTAGAGAAACTTTGCTGTTACTAGCTGTGTCTATATGATGCGACTGCGTCTGGGACTGCTGCTGCTGCTGTTGTTGTTGTTGTCGTTGTGGTTGTTGCTGCTGTTGTTGTTGTTGATGGGACTGTGTAGTATGGGACGTAGTTGACAATTTAGCGGCCAATGTGATTGCCACTGGAAAGGCTGCAGCCGCCGCACTAACATTGGTCGTTTCGCTGCCCGAGGACGACATGTGTGCGTGTTGTTGTCTTGAATGTTGCTGCAACATTTTGCATTCATTTGATGTAAAACATTTTAGTACATAACAGTAAAGTAACACATTGACAACTTCTAAACTCGAAATAGTTTAGATATTGCAACATTTATTTTTAGCACACAAACTCTGTACACATGAATGTTGAATGAGTTTTAACCCTTTTGATGTGAGTTAAAATGAAGTCAAAAGACAAAAGTACAGTACGCTCAAAGCAGTTAAAATGCATTAAGATGTCCAACACCCAAACCCTATTAACATACACACACCCATACCCACATATCCAAGAAATCTGTGACTAATTTACATATGCATGTAACTTGTATAAAAAGCCAAACACGGGAGCCAAAGTTTAAACACTCTTATTAGGTGTTTGGATTGTATGATTTCGAACAAACTTCTGGGTTTGGCTAAAGGATGGACCTGTTAAATATGGACCTGATCAACGAATTAAAGACTGCTAAGTCTCATGCAGTGCCATCGAGACAAAAGTACAGTGGTGACTATCTCCGGTCCTAGGCTTTTTCCACGAAAGAATTTAAATGTTTTAACCTGGCCTGGGCGGCCCATCGTTTCTATTTTTTTTTTTTTTCTAGTTAACGTTAAGAACATTTGAACAAAATAGCTTCTGTATGTCCTTCAATTTTAAATGTCTGTTAAACACACTTCCCAAATTCTGTCATCCGACAATGTCTTAGCGTTACATATTTTAACAGCAAAAGGAGCCTTACCTCTTTCTATAAAGTGTATTAAAATGGTCAAAAATGTTTCGAAAGTTATTGATTTGCTCCCTCCACATAATGTGCGCATACATACTTATGTATAAGCATAAAAGTAATATAAATTGACCATTAGAAGGCAATAGAAAATTGTGGACACACACTAAGACATTAAAGGATATATGTATATTATGTGTATGCATACATATATAATGCTTATATGAAAACAATGAAATAGCTTCATTTAAATTCTCAGAAAGCACAGAAAAATACGAAGAAAAGGGAGTGTAGCTAGGTGTGGAGCCTTGCCTTGGCCAAGCCTTGCTTTTCCTTTATATGATATGTCAGTTACAGAGGCAGAGGCAAGATACAGGATTTAGATATCCAATCACGAGTATGAAAGAAACATTTTAGAGGAGAGAGTTTACTGACGCAGTAATGAGAGAATAGAATAACATAGAAAGAGAGAATACGATAAAGAGGCGACAGTAAGTGGGTGGCTGGGCTAGGCTTGGGTGCTGTTGTAAATATTAAGAAGTACAAATCGATTAAAGACAACGTTTTGGAGCGTAAGTGTCTGAGTAAATATGCGCTAGTATGAGTGTGAGTAAGAAAAACTCTGACGTTGGGGTTAAATTAAGTGTAGAAATGAGCGTAGGATACAAAACGCTGGCGCGCATGAGCGGGGAGTGGGTTGTTTGTATAGGTCCTGGTATTCCCCTTTGGCGGCATGCCTGTGGCAACTAGCAGTAACGCTTATTTTTCCACTTCCACTTCCATTTCCATTCGATTGTTTTTGGGCCAACAAATAAATTCAGCTAAGCATACACATAACAAACACAAAATATACAGAGACAGAGCAAGAGTCAAAGCCAGCGCCAGAGCAAAAGGAAATTTTAGGAGTGGTGAGCGAAATGAGCAGAGAATGTAACGAACAACAACAACAAAAAAAAAGGCACCACTTTTTATGCGGTGAGGTAGGAATGTGGCTTAAAGTAATAATGTCGGAGCCCGGGCAAATGGGCGGAGTGCAGACAGACAACAATGTAACATTGATAAAGTTAATAACAAAAGGCAAATAAGAAACTAAAGTAAATTAAAGAAAATTTTAAATGCATGGATAACTTACCACCTCATGAAGTTTTATTGTTGTCTTGCTCTGCTAGTTTCAATGGCCAGCTGCTCACCAGGAGCAGCCCAATATCCAATTACACACAGCCAATATATAGTCCAATAAGAAGTGCCCTTCCACCTGCAAAAACAAAAATTCATAGCACGGAATATGAGCAACAGTTTGTTTTTATATTTGCGCGAAATTTTCAAACAAACGCGGTACAGTTTTGTGTTTTCCCCTCATCACTGTTGACATGCACACTCACACATAATACAATACGTACAGTCAATGTAAATTATATTCGCACACCTTTCATTAAAATAAAGAATAACATTTTACGAAACTTATATTTTAGAGCTGTAAGGAAAGTTATTGAACATTTTGTTTTTTCCTAAACAATATTTATTATATTGTGTCAATTTAATTAAATTTTCCAAGTTTCAGCCCAATAGTAATCCATCTATGGGTAATGACATAAGTATAAAAAAACGAAGTCTGCCACATCCATAAAAGTTTATATTATTGCAATGAAGAATTGATTTTTATTGGATAAAAGATACATTTGGACATTTCAGCAGAATGGTATAAAATAAATAGAAATATATTTCTATTTTAAAAAAAGTGATTTTCGAAAGGTTTTACTTTAAGTTTTCAATGTTATAGTTTTGAGGAAAAATGGGAGGATGGAAAGTCAAAGGAACTGAAAATGCGTGTGAAGAGGAGTTTAAAATTTTTTTAATAAGAGACGGAAGGGGGGCCGAAGTTGACCTAACGTTACGGCAGTATAAAAGCGCGGCAAAGTAGATAAATTTTTGAGGCGTAAAAGTTTTGACTTTCAAAAGCGTGTTTGTACAGCACGTTCTTTTTTTTAGTCTGGTATATTGGTAACTCCGATTGTTCCAATTTTTTTTATATATATAGTGCTACCTAATCGCTGCCTAAATAAAAAACAGTAAAATCAAGTCAAATTGGAAATGCTATATATGTTTTTGATTAGGCTCATTCGGAGGCATGTTCTAGATTTCGATTCCGAGGGTGACGGACGGAATGGCCGAAATGACCTACGGTTCTAGGCATTTCGATTCCGACAAGAGTCTACTCATTTTGAAAAATTTGGCTTCAAGCTGTGCTTGAAATGAAAAGTTTTTGCTTTGTTTATCTTAAATAAAGGTATTAATGCCACTGTTCCAAATTTATTTTGTATTATTTTTTATTGCTTTAAGAAAATTTAGGGATATGCTCATTTGGAGAATCCCAGTTGAGATTTTTATTATATGATTTTTGAAATTACAAAAAATCTTTCGAAAATGGTGTAAAACCCTTTAACTAAAAAACGACTTTAAAATCAGTAAAATGTTGGAAATTGACAAAACAGAACTGCGAAAAAGTTATAGTACAGTTGGCGATTTTACACTAGAAATTCGAAGATAATTTTATTAATGGATGGCTTAAAATTTTCTAAATAAAATAAATTGTATAAAGTTTGTAAATAAATGTAAAATATTTTTCGCTCAAAAAATGTTGGCAAAAAAAAAAACAAGTTATTTAGTTAGTTCCGAAAACGTGTTGCAACTCTAGATTGTAAAAAAATCGATATCAAAAAGCTGATTTCAATGCCACAAAAGTCTTATCGATAGCACTTGTCGGAATGAAAACGCATTTGAAATCGATTCGAACTCAGTCGAAATCTAGAATTCCGATTTGTCGGAATTTTTTTGTTATGACTTTTCAAAACGTGTCGATTGCATGTACGAAAATTTCTCGATTATTTTATAAATTAATTTATTTTTATAAAATAGCAATGAACTAGTTCAATCGAATAGTCTTTTTGCTGAATTGCCAAAGTGTGAACTTGATTTCTATTCGAACATTTATTCTTTCTCAAATCATTCTTATACTGATTTGTAGTTCCTTTAAATTATTGCACGGCCTGCAAAAACAAACCACAAAATTGAAAATCTATATTTTGTAAATAAACCAATTCCCTCTTTCATTATTAATTAAGGAACGCTTGTTGATATTTATAAAGTTAATAAATTTAGCAAGCTTCAATATTGTATTGTAGTGCGTACACATTTGGCACTCACTGTAAGCTTGCGCTGCGTTGCACGGCCAGCAAAAACAAATCAAGCGAAAATATTTGCAGTCAATATGCAAATCACATACAAACACAGTCATACCTATGTACATGTATATGTGCGTATGTATGGAAAGCGGCGTCGACAACGTTGCAGTTGACTGCGCCGTAGCAGAATTTGCAATGGCTAGGATAACTTAAAGTTAATATGGCGGGGCTGTGACCTTATTGTCAGCTGTAATGTCAATTATGGAATATGAAAGCAGCATTAAAAATTTTTAAACAAATTTCAAGTAACTTTATATATTTGAAAAGGGTAAGAAAACATGAAGTTAACCTTATACAAAGTTTATTAAAGCTTAAAAAACTATAAAAAAAAAAAGAACAAAGACTTTGAATGAACTTTTTGTGATCCAGTCACACACTAAAAACATCCAACCCTGCTGCGAATTATATTATTTAAACAATTTTTATAATGTGCTTTTAAAGATTTGTATCAAAATACTTGATCTCATATTTGGCAAGCTTGCAAGTGCCAATATTCTCGCAGTTGCCAAAAATAAGATATTTTTGCATTTACAAAAAATTAAAAATTTTTCGAGTTGCAAATTTAATTTAATTTAACTATTTGGCTGTAAAGCTGCATACATACGATGTATGTATGTATACATACATATGTATGTATGTATGTACATAAATACAAATGTATGTACATATGTATTTGTGCGGGTCTAAGCTTTGGAGTGTATTGGTGCGGCTCTGTATGCATTCAGTAGCTGCTGGCCGGTCCGTCGTTGTCTTCTAAAATATATTCCTAGCACTTTTTATTTGTCTACCCCACCGCCGCCGCTACCCACAAACTACCAGCTAACAGAGATAGAGTCAACCGCCGCCACATACAAAAGTTGTATCTTCGTCTGTTTTGCCTCTGCTTTGCCTCTTCTTCTCCTTTAGCTTGCTTTGTGTGCACTTTTATGCTTTGCTTTATTTGTTTTATTTCTACGCTCACACGCCACTTCCACTCTCCGCTCTTATGCGCTCACTCACTCATACTCTCTTTTTTGCGGTTGCCTCTACTTACATTGCTTCTCATTATTCATTGAACGACAACGCGTACGCCGCCGCACACAGCTACCCCCCGCCGTTTTGCACGACACAGCGAACAAGCTTGTACGTACGTACAAATGTACGTACAATTCCAACTGCCTAAAGCGGAAAACCAATAAAAACGAATTGAATCGCAAAGCGTAAGTACAAAATAAAGCGAAAAAGGCAAACAAGTAAAAAATGTGGTACAGTTAAAGCCGTGTCCGACATTGGGATACCCTGTAGTCGTTTGAATAAAGGAAAACAATGCATTCTTATTAGTCCAAACTGCTTATAAGCAGTATAACGATTCCAATTGGATCAATCAATCTATCAAATTTTTATCTGAACAGCAAATTTTAAAAGAATGTAGATTTGAAAAGTTTAAAGTCCATACCTTGAGGAGAGCCTGCATAGTTTTGTTTGATGGTGCATACATCGTTCGGATAAAGTTTAAAATTGAGAGAGTAAAACTAGCTAATTGTTTACTACAACGTTAGTTTTAGTTATCTTAATTCGTTCACTTTTGACATGCTGATAAATGCAATCAAGACGGCTATTTTTAGTTAAAAGATTTCACGAATTGACTGAAAAATATGAAATTTTAAAATGGGGGAGCGGCTACCAGATATCGACTTAATTCAAAAAGCTTAAAGATAATTGTAGATTCTTTCGAAAAATTTGGCTTTTACATGGACAGACGTTCATACCTGTACACAGCTTACACATGCAACACTACTCTTCTGATCATATTGACTAAACAACCTATGGCCTGAAACGCCCCCTTCTGCCTATGTACCCTTTGGGTATAGGGTATAAAAAATGAAAGCTAAGGCACAGCAGACTGGCGAGTGAGTACAGGCGGCACGGCGCATACAAGTTTTGCTCAAATTCTATATGAGCCGAACCCGAGTTATAGTTATAATTATTGCTGCCTGACGTTGTCGCCGACGTTGACGGCGCTGCTTTGGCTTTTTATTTTTAATTTTGTTTGGTTGTCGCTCGCTCGTGTTTTTTTTTTTACTTTTCATAAGCAGCGGCCAAGTTGGCGTACTCACACACACAACAATTCAAACATATGTATATATTTTCATTACAGCCAATTAGTGTGCATTTCATAATTGTTTAATAAAACACAAAGTTCGAAAACAATATGGCAGTAAGTCTCGTAAAAATTCGAAAAAGTGCGCTTAACTTGTACTAGCTGGAAAGTCCAATCGGAGCACTCCAATTGGAGTTATACGTAAAGTAACATATGGTACATAATGCGCTTAGCCAAAATGTGCAATAGTTTCGAAAAATATTGCAAATTATTTAGCGTTTGCCGCTGCGCATTTTATATTGGCATTTATTTGTTACTAGCTTTCTTTATAGTTAATACATACAAAAATTCTTATTTCTAAAATGCAGAATGACACGATGATGACGTTAATGGGAACTTTGTATATGTATGCATATTTATTACGCACACATACCAGTTCACACTTCATATAAAAGCATCACACAGACAGACACTCTCTGACAAACACACATACAGTTTTACGCTCATGCACACACACACACGCACACCCAACCGCACTGGCAGAGCGTACAAGCAAAGCAGCAAAGTCATTTGATTATATTGTAGTAAGTATGTATGTACATTTTCTGCATTAGAATTTCACAAAATATATACAATGCTTGCCAACTAGAATTTTATATATAAGCAACACAAATTAAATACACAACGCGGCGTAAACTTTGTATGTGCACTTTTTTTGCATAAACATTGTTGTAAATTATGTACGTTTTGTTCTTATGACGCCATTTTACTGTATATATATATGAAAAATTACTTGGAGTGGTGTGCGTGTAGAAAAAACTTTAGCAGCGCAGCAGCGAAATATTTTTTTTCTTGTATGTGTAAGCGCGCAGCAATACACAGTAGCGTAGAAAAATCAAAACGCCGCGGAGGTGAGAGGCGACGAGGCTACAAAAGCAAACTGAAAATTGAATGAGACGCGGAGGCAGCGCTGATGTAAAATGTTCTTCGTGCGGCATGGTCGTGCAGCCGAAGTCCAGTTTCGTGGTTCGGGAGAGAGGAGAAAAAAACGAGATACAGATATGGTGTTTGTGTGTGTGCATATACGTGCGTTTGCGTTGTTCTTATTGACTGCTTACTGCGGCTGCTTCTTCTATCTTTTGCTTTGGGGCTTGTGCTCAGCACAAAAAGGCGGTAAAAATATAAAACTAGAATATGCCAAAAATGATGACAGCTAAATGCAGCGCTACAACAAAATGTTGTCCTAGCATTTACCAATAAACATATTACTCTAGCTTAATTAATTAATGTTTTGCCTTAAGCTTACCGCTTTTTTTTAGTTCAGTTGCTTTTTTGGCTTGGCCACCACTCCTCTTTTTTTTGTATGTGCAGCAGCGGCAGCACCCCGCACCGCAGCGCTTGAATAAAATTCTTAATGGCGGCCACCAATCTAGTTAGACATAATCAAATTGTCACTTTTTCCACTAAACACTTTAGATTTGTTGGATATTTTGATAGTATTTTGCAAGCCGCATTTGTATTTAAATTGCGCTTATTCTATTTACACTTTACAATGTTTTTATGCATTTCTTGAGCGTAAGAAATGAGGAGCAAGGAGACGTACCCACACAAACACTTTTTTCACTCTGGCGGCACAGCGCTGCCAACTGCTCTTGTTTTCAGCGCTACTAACACTGTTAATTACAGTTTGCGTGTTGTACAGCACTATTGTTACAAAGCAGAATCAACGCGTTTAGCAAGCTCGTTTTGATTAACTTTTAATATTTAAAAGAAATGTAAACAAAGTAAGCTTTTGCAAATTTTTAAATTAAATTTGTTTACAATTTTTTTGGCGGCGCATGTGTCTTTAAATATTTAACACAACCCCAGCGCAACGTTGTAAAATTATAAGTGCAAAAATGGCGCAAAATGCACCCGCTTGTAAAGAAACGCAGGCAAGTAAAATATGTTAACCAAAATAGTTCTGCTTTTTCTAAATAAACTTTTTGTCTTCAGGAAGTGCAATTTAAGTTGCACGACAAATTTGTTGCCTTTAAAAAATGTGGTGAGCCGCGCAGCAATGTTAAGTTGCTTGCAATTTCTAGCACGCGTGGTCTGCTCTTTGCCGGCAATCCAACTGCGGCCGAGCTTAAAGGTAAAATATGTTTTTTTGATTTTTTCCTAAATAACCATTTGCTCTTGTTGCAGTCTTCATCATTAAAGATTTGGCTGATGCCAAGCAGACTTGCAAACAGCCACAGACGCGACAGATACCTTTGCCGAGCTTACCTAACAATATAAATTGCAGCACCGATGGCAATCTTTTGGCCATAAACTATACACAAAATGGTACCGGCCTGTTGAGCATCTACAGTGTTCAATCCTTTATGACCGCCAACATTAAGCCTATGTACAACATCAGATTGGCTCCAGAGGATTATATATATGCAGTACAATTGCTGTGGAATCCTGTTCTGCCCAACAGCTTGGCTGTAGTTCTTAGCAATGGTGGTCTTTGCATGTATGCTTTAAAAGACTCTGGCAACTTTGAAGTCTTTACATTGGACAAATCTAATCAAGTTAAATGCGGTTGTTGGTCACCCAAGGGAAAACAAATTGTTTTGGGCTTCCCTAATGGCAAACTGCAGCAGTTCAAACCGGATTTAACGCCTGCAAAGACACTTGTCTGTCCACCCAATGTGCATGAGGCGCCATTTGATACTATAGCTCTACACTGGCTGTCGACTTTTCAATTCGCGGTTGTTTTTCTGCAGCACGGCGAGAACTGTAATCCCGCTTTGTACATTGTGAATGCGCCTAAAGCAGGCGCGCTTACCTATACAAATTACTACGACATTTGCTATAGTCTTAATGGACCCAGAAACCATCAATTTGATTTTACACACGTGCCCCAATGGAACTTATTGCTAGTTTCCTCTGCGAATGGTGTAGAAGTAGGTGTAATGGGTACCCTGGAGACAGGAGATACACCAACTTGGCTGCAGTTTACGCCTCTAGATTCAGCTCGCATTGAATTACCGCTCTGTCAAGATACTCAAGAGGAAACATTTCCACTAGGATTTACCTTTGATACTTCCTCCACCCATCAGTTAATCGTTGATGATCAGAAGCTGGCCACTATGCCTATGGTACATGTATTAGGAACAGATGGAACTTTACTCTGTTTTGATTTTCTTAATCTTATGCCTGGTGCGGTTTCTGTTTGTTCTCCGCCGCCACCTGCTGCAGACAGCTCTGGTCAGTTTCGCCCGCTGGATAAACTGCTAGCTTTGGAAGAAAAACCTGTTGCAGCGGCTACTACAGATGCAGGCCCACCCACCGGTTTGGATTTATCCTTTGCCTTTACACCCAATACTGTTACTTCTACACCCGCTCCAACTAAGGATAAGCAGCCATCGCTATTTTCTGGCTTTGGCGCAGCTACAGGTAAGGCGGCTCCTCCTCAATTGGCCTTTGGTTCAGTGCAACCAACTAGCACGTCTACACCGGTACCAGCCTTTGCACCTGCTGCAACGGCTACCAAGCCAGTGCCTAGTTTTACTGGTTTTGGCAGCTCATTGACAGCACCTTCAGCAGGATCATTTTTTGGTGCTCCAGCCACAACTACAGCGACTGCTGTCAACAGCGTGTCCATCAAACCAGCGTTTGGAGGTCAGTCACAGGATAAGCCAAATTTATTTGGAGCAAGCACGGCTGTTGATGCTCAAGTAACAAGTGGCAATACTATTCAAGCAACACCTGCGTCTAACAAACCGCTATATACAGTTCCATCTACATTTACAATCGGAGCAAACACTGCGAAGACACCTTCAGCGGCAGTCAACATCGCAAAACCTGAGAGCGTGTCGCATCAGGAATTTAACATAAACGATGTGGAAGAAGTCATCAATGAAATTATGGCTGTGCAAATAAATGCGTTTACCGAAGAGATTCAACAGGTGAAGAAGAACAACAATGCCATGCTGTCCCAGGTAAATCTTACTACGAGTTTTGGATTTACATTCAAGTCCTTGTAAATATTTAATATTTTTAGATTGAAAATCCAGCGTCTATCAAATCATTTAGCAAACGCTTAGAAGATCTACAGGTGTTAAACGAGCAAGCCGGCGATGTTGATTTTGAGTTGGAGTTGCAGGGACTACGCCATGGTCTTAATGAATCCTATTCAATGATTGCCGAGTGTCGAGCCAAACTTGAAATGTACAAAAATCCTGAGTAGGTGTACTTTATCAATATTTCACCATCGGCGTTTAATGCTTTGCTTTCTTTTACTTGTAGCATAACTCGCCTAATGAGCTCAAACACCTATGATCCTGCTAGTCATCGCATTTTGGCGAGGCTACGGAGTTACGTGGCCGCCAATGAGGCATTGTTGAGTCAGGCACAGCAACAAATTGACACGCAATGGGAACAGCATCAGGATGTTTTAAGACGCAGCTCTAAATCTAAAATGAATATGCCTTGCCTGGAAGGCATCTATCAGCGCTTGACGAGACTTCAAAATCAAGTCTCCAAACAGCGTGTTGTACAAAATACTATTAAAGAAAAGCTAAAGCAGCGCGGAATACTGCAACCGCGTTTGTTGGAGGAATCCAGTCGCAGTCGTACTAATGAAGCGTAAGTTAATACCCTAATTCTATTAAACAACATTTGATTAGTTTTTATTACAGCGTGGACACTCTGGCGGAAACTATTATAAATATGAGTTTGTCGCAAGTTGTTGATAATAGCTCCGCCAAATTGAACTCAGAGAAACTACAAGCTATACGTAACATGGTGCAAACCTCCAAAATAAAGATTATTAAGCCACAAAGACCAGATCGCATAGGCTTAAAATCAGAAGTTATATTGGAAACCAAGTTAAAGGCGGAAAACAAAAAAAAGGAAGCCATAGCTGCGGCAGCAAAGCCTTCTACAGAGAACAAATCAATTCAGACAGCAGTTCCGGCACAATTGAGCAAGCCCAGTGCTACGAAACCCATAACCGCAACTGCGCCACTTCAAGAAAAGAAGAGCATAGCATCCAGCACTCCGTTCCCTATGAGTAATGCTAGCTCCTTTGTCAAATCTACACCAACCTTGAACTCTGGTGGAGACGGAAAGCCAGCCACTTCCATGTTTGGAGGAATAAGCAGCTTCTCCGGATCACCGTTTAGCTTTAGTCAGGCTGCTACCAGCACAACTATAAAGCCAACACTGGCATTTGGTGGCATACCAGCAGAAAAGTCACCAGCTGCAAAACCAACAGCTACAGCTGGCATGTTTTCCGGCTTTGGAAGCCCTTTGGAAGCAAACAAGCCGCAAGGGGAACCTTTAAAAGAAATGGCTAAACTAGCTGAGGTAAAAAAAGAGGAACCTAAACCCAGTGAGCAAGTGAAGCCGCCCCAAACGCCCAAAGCAGATGCAGCTCCAGTAAAACCTTTCTCTTTTGCGGGATTTGGTGGATTAAGCGAGGGAGGTTCTGCTCCGGCCAATACAGTATCTAGCACCGCCAAATCGCCCTTTAGTTTTGGAGGTTTTGGGTCATCTCTGGGTTTGGCCCCTGCTCAAAGTACTGCAATAACCAAAACGCCAAGTCCAGCTTTTGTAGCAACAACCACAGCGTCGACAACAACAGCAAGCACCGGACTTTTTGCAGCTGCAAATACAGCTCCAACAACTATAGCAACCACTGGACTTTTTACAGCTACAATTAATGCACCAACAACTTCAGCCAATACGGGTTTGTTTGGAGCAGCCACTATAACACCAACAACTCAAGCAGCCTCAGGACTTTTTGGAGCCTCAAACAAGTCCAGCTTTGATACGGTGGCAAGCAGCAGCACACCCACAACTGCGGCTTTAAGTAGCCCCTTTGCTGCACCGGCAACAGTCGCAACTGCAACTAGCGGCGCCACTGTCAGCGCAACCAATGTGCCAACTTCTACCACAACTGCTGTCTCGTCAACTGCATCAACTGTTAATCCGATCAATGAACTCTTTGGTAATGTCACCATATGCAAGCCCACAACTAAAGATGGCGCTGGTGGTCAGTATTGCACAACTATTTAAAATTTGTTTACCAACCACCACCGTTTTAATACAATTTTGTTTTCTTTTTTACAGACTCATCGACTGACGCACCAACGTCCGAAGTATTTGCTGGGCTTGGTGCGTCCAGTAATAATACAGGAAGTTTTAAGTTTGGTGAAGCAAGCACAGCAGGCGGCGATGCATCCAGAGGTTTTTTTGCTAATGCTGCCAACAACGCGGCAGCGACAACAGCAGCGGTAATCCCAACACAAGTAACAATACCAACTACTTCTACAGCATCCGCGCCAGCAACCACCTTGGCAACAGCTACAAGTTCCGCGGCACCTGTAGCCGCTCCTGCCTCTGAACCCGTTGTTGCACAGGCTCCGGCGATTGGTAGCAGCAGTTTTTCATTCTCGAATGCTTTTAGCAGTCTGAGCACATCAACTACGCCTGGAGCCACTACTGCAACACCAGCCAATCCCTTTGGAACTTCACAATCTGCGACACCAGCCACACCGTTTGGCGGTGCTGCTTTTGCGCCAGCCACAAGTGCCAGTCCTTTCCAGACCCCCAGTGCGGCTACAGGCGCTGTTGCACCACCAACTGCTAATATTTTTGGCAACGTGCCTAAGCCTGAGGCCCAGTGCCTTTGGTGCAGCAACAGCTGCTCCAACCGGCGGTCTTTTTGGCGCAGCTACCTCTACTCCTTCAGCCACATCGCCTTTCGGTAGTCCTACAGGAGCTGGTGCTTCTGGTGGGAACATTTTTGGAGGTCAGCCTGCAGCTGCTGGTTCAATATTCGGAGGTGCTGCGGCTCCCACAAACGCAGCCTCGCCCTTTGGTGGTAGTTCTATATTTGGTTCCAACAATGCCAGCGCCACAGCTAGTCAAGCAAGCGGTGTTGCATCCACAGGTGGCTCTATTTTTGGACAAAGCGTATTTGGTCAAGCCACACAGGCTGCGCCAGTCCCAGCAGGTGGCAATATCTTTACTTCGCCTCTTCGCCTCAGTCAGCAACAAATGCTTTTGGCGCTAGTGTAGGTGGCTCTGTTTTTGGTGGTGCTGCCAACACAGCAGGTGCTGCTAGTGGCGGTTCTATCTTTGGCGGTGGCAGTCCTGGTTTTGGCTCATTTTCACAAACTCCAACTACAGCTGGCACTTTTTCTGGTGGCTTTGGTCAAGCTGCTGCTGGAGGCGCATTTGGCCAGGGTGGTGTTTCAGTGGCACAGTCTGGATTTGGTGCACCACAAGCGCAATCGACACAACAGCCGGGTGGTTTTGGTGCTAAGCCAGTGTTTGGTGGAGCGCCTGCCTTTGGCAGCCCACCTGCTTTTGGTGCCAATCCCACTTTTGGTGGAGCGGCTACCTTTGGTAGTCCCAAGGGCTTTGGGGCATTTGGTGGTAGTGCCACGGCAGCTTCCCCAACTTCTTTTGGTGCAGCACCAGCACAAGCGAAGGGTAATATTTTTGAAACTTTGGGAGCTACAGATTCGGGATTGTCGTTTGGTAATCTAGCGCAAACTGGGAATCCCAATGCACAGAAGCCAGCTTTTGGAGGGTAAGTAAGAATTAGTTTGGTGTACTTATTACAAAAGCACTAAAAAATAGGTCTGAATATTGTATAAGTCGGGCCTACCCTTATGGATTTTGAGCGATTGAATCCGAATTCGAGGTCGGAACTCCAAAACGTCAGGGTTCTGAGATACACTGCACAACTCCATAAAATATTTTTTAAATTATAATTTTTAACGATGCTTCTGAATCTTGAGAAACTTTCCAAAAATAACTTATTGAATGGGTGTTTTTGTGGTTATAGCAGAACCCCCAGGTGCTGGGGTGCTTAGACCTCTTGTTCAGATCCAGTGGCACAAAATCACACATATCTGCAGTTCGCAATAAATTTTTATTTTCGTGGTCCTCTGTTATAGATTTGTTGGTTCTCAAAAACCATATGTGCCGATTTTATATCCTGAAATGAAGTAAAGAAAAATCAAGTTACAATTCGGATAAGGAATTTAAAAAATGCAAGTCGAAAAAATTCTTGTCGAAAGGTTTTTGAAGCCTTTTTAAAAAATGACTCAATGGCTTCTTGAGCTGATGTCTAGTCGTATCTTCCGGTACGGGTTTAAAAATCTGTCATGCACATTTAAGTCTAAAATTGCTTTCGATTTCTTTTATAGCCATAGTTAAGAAGGTATTCTAACGATTTCACTTCTTCTTTTACAGCTCCTCCTTTATGAATTATCGTTGAACGTTTATTGTCCAATTTTTAAAATATAATTAGTTATAGATTTGACTTTTCATTTGCTTTATTTGTCGTTATCCGTAAAATAAATTACAAAATTAAATACATTTTGCATAGATTTTGTATTCTCTTATAATTATACTTTTGCTCACAATTTTTGGATTAATATTGCGCTGCTTTAATCGAAAATCCAAAATTTTGTATATTATTTATATAACTTCTCCCAAAACTATATATGTATAATATATTGCGGTTTGTGCTGCGGCTGCCTTAAGTTAAGTTGGCCTATCGATAAGGAAGCAGTTTAGCCGTTGCATATCTAAAAACTAACTCAAAAAATCTATCAAATCACAAATGAAATTAGGCAAAAATTAAATTCGTAGCACAAATAGAATAAAAAACTTTTAAGGCGCTAAATACACAATTTTTTTAAAATATCATAATGTACAATATTTGTAAGCTTCATTTTAAAATAGTTTTTACACTGAATTTTCTACGTTTTGTGTTGGTTTTTTTTTATTTTTTTTTGGCAATTAGTTACGCGCTTTTGCAAGTTTTTATAGTTAGGTAATAGTATATAAGTATGTTAAAATCCAAATCCTTGACTGCATTCGGTAGTTTCGCTTACAGAGACGCATATATTTGTATATATGATTTGAATATGTTTCTGTGTGTATGTTTGTTGTGTGCATGTATACAATAAAAAAGTGGTCCTTAATTCGAGACTTTTTTCTTAAAATTTGCTGTGTGCTATTATATTTTTCGATGCTCGAGTTTTTAGAGTTTCGAATGGATTTTTCTAAATGAAAACTTGACATAAAGTTTATTTAACAAAATAATTAAATTATACAAAAATATATATAGTTTAAATGAAAACTTTTATCTTAAGTTTGTCGAAAAGTAGTACAAAAAGGATTCACTTTAATTACACTTACTGGCGCCAGTAACTGTGCGCAAAAGTTTCGAACCTATTGGAACGAACCAACTACAGTTGAATTTAAGTTTAATAGGCTAATATAAATCACGATAATATGGCCACGCTGCGACGCGGTCCGCCCTGACTGATGTTGTCCATTGAGGACCACTTTTTGATACCATTCTTTAAAGCCTCGGCGGTCACTTTATCCTGCATAACGCGCGACATGGCCTCCAGCTTCTGGGCACGCTCCTTGGACAGCGGCTCTGTCGGAAAATTGAGCTCATTGGCTTCGGCAAGCGTGCGCAAATCAAAATAGTATTTGGCGTAGACGGAGGAGGGCACATTGATATTGAACTGCAGCAATTCCAGAAATTGACGCTCTAGTTCGTTCATGTCCTCGACCGTAATATCCTTGAGTATCTGGCAGTAGTCTACGTTCCATACTGCCTGGTCGTCCCACACTTTGGAGGCCAGCAGTATGGCACCTGTAAGAAAAAAAGATGGCGTACGTTAAAGTTGGGCGCAGACGACTTTGGGATACCCTGTACCACCACATTGCAATTAAGTCCGAAATATTGCTTAAAACCTCCAAAAGATACGATATTTTCATAAACAAACAGAAATCAGTCGAATTTTGCACCAAAAAATTTTTTTGACCGGTCGGTCCTATGGGGACTATATGATATAGTAAACCGATTTTGAACACATTTAGTACACTGATTGGAAACTATAAAAAACTTCCGAGTGCCAAATTTGGTTCCGATATCTTCAAAACCAAACGAAACACAACGAATTTTGTAAAAAAGCGTTTTTTTGACCGATCGTTCCTATGGGAGTTATATGATATAGCCAACCGATTTTGATCAAATTTGGAACAGTGCTTGGGAACTCTAAAAACTTCTTAATGCCAAATTTGGTTACAGTATATTCACAAACAAACGAAACACAACGAGTTTTGTAAAAAAAGCGTTTTTTTGACCGATCGTTCCTATGGGAGTTATATGATATAGTCAACCGATTTTGATAAAATTTAGTACAGTGCTTGGGAACTCTAAAAAACTTCTTAACGCCAAATTAGGTTACAATATCTTGACAAACAAACGAAACACAACGAATTTTGTACAAAAAACATTTTTTCGACCGATCGATCCTATGGGAGCTATATGATATAGTCAACTGATTTTGATCAAACTTGGTGCAGTGCTTGGGTACTCTAAAAAACTTCTTAATGCCAAATTTGCTAACAATATCTTTACAAACAAACGAAACGCAACGAATTTTGTAGAAAAAACGATTTTTTGACCGATTGGTCCTATGGGAGCTATATGATATAGTCAACCGATTTTGATAAAATTTGGTACAGTGCTGGGGGTCTCTAAAAATCTTCCGATTGCCAAATTTGGTTATGATATCTTCATAAACAAACGAATTATCCATCTAAAACTTTTGCTTTTTTTCGAGGTCCTCTGAAACACCCCTATGGGAGCTATATAATGTAAGCCCGATATCAAAAAAATAAAATAAACTTGTCTCCTATGGATTAATAAGGGACCTAATCTGAAAGTTTGGTTGCTCTAGCTCTTACCATCTCTGAGATCTAGGCGTTCATACGGACAGACGGTCAGATGGACATGGGTATATCGACTTCTCTAGTCACTCTGAATCATACTTTAGGTAACTTTGGGGGGTCTCCGACGTCTCCTTCTGTACCTTACATACATTTTCGGCTTGCACAAACACAATATACCCTTTGTACCATACGGTACAGGGTATAAAAACAATTTAAAGCGTTTAGATTTAAGGAGTTACAATTGCAAGGTAAATAAAACGTAAGCAGAAGCGGTTTTATGGTCATATGCGTCTAAGGTCATAACGCTTCTACTTTTGGTTTTGTTTCCTGCACGAACATTCAAAAGTGAACACCTACCTAATACCATGCGCTTCCAATTGCATGGTCCCACATCCAGCTCCGCATAGGTTAACAAACGCTCCAGATAGACAAGCGTTATGATTGCACACTCAGCCGTCAATTGCGCTGCATTAAAAAGTGTGCGCACAAATTTATAAATTTGACGATGTTCGGGATTGTGTGTATCATAATTTTCCGGCACCGGATCATGCGTTAAAGGATGTAGTTTCTCATCAAAAATTTCCAAACGACGATCTGATTGGCGATTTTTTATGTGATAATAAATGGCCAGTGAGACACACTTGACTGTATTTTTAAGATTTGGTTGTGAGACAGTGCTGTCATCCAGATATATGGTGGAACAGGAGGAGCTCTTTTTCATGCCACCACCGCAGCTATTGCCGCCTGGCGTATTACCACCACCGCCGCTTATGCTGCTGGCCTGTTGTGCAATTTGATGTTGAGAGCGTTTACGTGTCATGCCGCCATTTTCAACTTTGGAACGCTCCAGAAACATGGTAGCCGCGGTGGGATCCACTGAAGGATCGTCATCACCCTCTAAAGCCTCACGCTCCGAAATGTGTTGCAGATTTGGTTGGTTTTCAAAGTTTTCATTGCTGCCCTGACGATGATGATGCACAGCCACGTTATAGCCATGATGACCATCCAGCTGATGTTGCGATGTATGCGGCGGGTGATTAACCGTATGCCTTTCCTCAAACACAGGCGGTATGTCTTTGGACTTGCGATCCGATTGAGGACTTGAGTACGCACAGCAAGAGTTTTTATTGCCCATATTATAGCCTTTTCTTGTAACTCTTTAGGGCGTTTACTAAATAAATGCAACAGCTGGCGCTTGACTAGTTAAAAGGCCTCGGGCTTTGTCTGGCTGTTTTGGCTGGCCCACAATTTGCATATGCTCACGCACTACGCACGTTTCTTTTGGCACTTGTTCTGGATTTTCGGTGTCTTGAGGCTTCTGCGTCTATGTGCATGGCGCTGGCGTGTATTGTTCCACAATAACTGCTGCAACGCGCTGCTGGGGCTGCGTCCAAAGCGTCCCAAAAAAGTGCTATAATGCGAAAGTTAATACAAATAATTATTATTTACTGTGTGACGTACGCCAGATAAGCGCTCAGTATTTGTTTACAAATTGCCAGCATATAGCTTTATTAGGCAAAAACTAATTAAGCACAGACACGACAACACTTGGAGTGGGTGGCAGCGGGACGCAGTGTAACTTTTTTTATTTATTTTGTGTTATTTTTTTTTTGTGCAAAAACTCAATGCGTGCGCGTATATTGACAAAATTGGTCTGGGGCGGGGCGCCAGCCGTATCGGCCTTGCCCGGCTTGTAAATGATTTGATTTGCTTTGCTATATATACGGCTTAGTTTTGGCTTATTCTATCAGTGTCAGTTGACCAAAACTTGTGCTACAACATTAATCATTGTCTTTTTAATGAAAAAAAAAACAGGCGAGTTGGCGTGCCGCAAAACAAGGGCAGCGGCAGCAACAACACCCACACGCTCGACTTGGCCGACTTTAAATTAAACGTTTTATCAATTGCTTTTCATTTAATAGAATTGCGAAAAACATGCTCGATACAAGTGCTTTTGCACTTAATTAATAACATCCACTTTTTAATAGCACATTTATTTTGTATTGTTTAATTACCTGCTCAGAAAAAAAATTGAGCAAACTTTTTTTTGTCGTAGCTAAAGATGGACAACATGCGATGTTTGGCTGCGATAGGTTGGTAAATTTTAGAGTGTTGCCACCTGTTTTCAAATAAGTTCAGATGGCAGCGCTGTTGGAGTACTTGGTATCGTTGGCGGTTAAACACAGTGGGCAAGTTCTTTTGAATGCAAGTTTAGAAATTTAACGCACAAAGACTTAAAAACTATACGTAACTTATAATTTTGTTTTTCTCAGCTGAAATTTAATAAAAATGTAAAATATTTGAGTAAATATTTGCAAAAATAAATTGCATTAAATATAAATAAAACAGTTGGTGTTTGAATTTGATGTATTTTGCCAAGATATGTTACAATTAGTAAGTATGTGTTGCAAGGATTCATCGTGATTTTTCAGTCAACAACATCCAGAAGGTAAAACAGTAACAATGCTAAGAAGTTTTTAGCCGTTTCGTAGATTTTTTGAAAAATTAAAAAACCCTTTTTAATTTTTACTTATTTTCGTTGCATTGCACAGTGGTCGAAAAAGCTGAAATTTTGGCATAAAGTCGAAATTTAAGAATATGAGGAAAATACTTAATTAGTTACTATTGTTATCGACAGTTAATTAAAGATTCTACTTTATGTTTAATTAAATTTAATAAAATTACTTTTTTTAGAACATGTCGCCACTGTAACAGTAGAAGCTTTCAAAAGAGTATTATTTAATTAAAAAGCTCGCATTTAGGTTTAATAATAATTTTTATTAGTATTGTTAAAAGTAAATAATCATATTTGTATTATTATAATTTCTTGAAAGTTATTCGTAATAAGCATACTCAACCAATCCATTATCATTAAACATACTTAGATACGCTTCAACCAGGCTGTATTTAGTTATTATTACAAGTTAGTTTAACTTAGTAAGAAAATTAAGTACAACTTTTAGATAGGTTTGTTCGCTTGTTTTTTTTTTTTTTTTTTTTGCTTTAAAAGTACATAAATATTTGCTTAGAAAATTCTTCTTTTTTTTTGTAGTTTTATCTTTTTTTAAATGAACAAAATTATTTACAGATTTTGCGTGCAAAATGTTTGTAGGAATGTAAGTATTAAGATTTTTTTTTAAGTATGCATATTGTTTACTACTTTCTGTGCAATTTTTATTATTTTTTTGTTTATTTACACCAAATTCACTTGCTCAACAAATGTTTTAAAATATAATTTAGTATGTAGTGTTTATATTAAATGTAATGATTGCTTTCAACTCATATATAATATTATAATTATTTTGAATCGCATATGCTTTATATGGTTTTAAGTATATTTAATATGTAGGTAATTAATCATATACTTGCTACTAAACTACTTTTGCTAATAACATTAATATATAAGCTGCTGCTCATATATTTATGCACGAATATTTATTATTTTATGTTAATGTAACAGACAGTTTAACAATTTTAATTAAACGTTTATATTTAATTATATATTAACTAAGCACTTGTGCTTTTACTTAAGTCTGTTAGCTATTTAACAAAGAGTATCGAATAATAATACTCACTGACTATTTATAAGTAACTGTTGGACAAATTAAGGATATGCAAGTTTGAAGTTGCATTAGGTTGGCAGCGCTAACAATTTAAAGCGTGTTTATTTAATTCTTCAGTTGCTGTGTAAAACGCGCAGGGAAGTTATGTTAAGGCGACACTGACATTTGACGTTGCATTTTAAAGTTTGTTTCAAGTAAAGGCCCGTACGCAGCATGCAAAAATTTCGCACGAAATGTCAAAACTTCACATAAAAAACAAAATCCCATTTGGGATATCCCTTATGGGATTTCTTTTTTTTATATGTAGTTTTGTCATTCCGTGCGAAATTTTTGCATTCTGCGTATAGGCCTCAAATAGATACTACATAGGTGTCAAAAATATTTACTGAGTTATTTCGCACAAGGTATCGGTTGGGGATCAAGTCTTCTAAGAATCTACGCAATTTATAGAATTAAAAAAAAGCTGTTGTTTGTCTTATCTTAGCTTAGAAGAGCTTAGAAGTATGTAAAGTTTGGAAATCTTTTAAATAGTTTCCACATTTATTTATGAAGGTACTTAAATTTTGTAACAAGTTAATCTAGCGTAGATAAAAGAAAAAATGATTGGTCAATTGGAGGACAATTTCTAGACTATAGCTTAAAATTTTATAATTAGTGAAGAATTAATTGTAAAGGCCCATACGCAGCATGCAAAAATTCCGCACGAAATGTCAAAACTTCATATAATAAAAATTCCCTTTTTTGAGATATTTTTTGTTGTTTTTTTTCGCGGAATAACAAAACTACATATAAAAAACAAAATCCCATTTGGGATATCCCTTTTGGGATTTCTTTTTTTTTTATAAAGTTTTGTCTTTCCGTGCGAAATTTTTCATTCTGCGTATAAGCCTTAAATAGATACTACATAGGCGTCAAAAATATCTACTGAGTTCTTTTTTACAAGGTATCGATTGGGGATCGAGTCTTCTAAGAATCTACGCAATTTATAGAATTAAAAAAAACTGTTGTTTGTCTTATCTTTCTGAGCTTAAAATAACTATCTAAAGTTAATTTGGTTGCCTGTCTTGTAACAGCCCAGACGCACGTAGGCACAATGAGGCCCTTTGTGATGCCACAGGTAACGCTGTTCGAGAGCTGACCAGGGATGTCTTTATAATTGCGTATACAGGCATTCATGGTCAGCACCCGGTCAGCTCTGAAGAAGAACAGGCACGACTGTTCAACTGTAACCATATTATTGCTGAACCAGCCTGAAAGTTCAATGAACCTGGCAATATCCCTGGGACAGAGATTTGAGAGTTCAGTAAGGCCGTTCAGAAAAGAGGACCCTAGGGTTCTTAATCTTCTTCTTGATAGGGAGGGGCAACGGTAAAACGGTTTCCTCCTCCTCTTCGGATCCGCAGCCGCGGCAGAAGTCGTTGAAGAGGGCGCGCATTCTTTCGGCATGCCTGCCCGACTAAGGTATAATACTTCGCAACAAAAAAGAGATTAGTAAGGAAAAGTGATTTGATTGATTAATTCAAAATTATTCAAATGACGTTGAAATCCAAGGATTTACGAAATATTTTCCAAACCAACTTTTACATTATATTTTTTGCTAAATCGCAGTTAAACGAACGAGTGCAGTGCGTTTTTTTGTAGTCTGAAATGCCTATTTTGAGAATTTTTGGAGTAATTTTACGAAGAAGAGCTCTCAAAAAGAACGAATGTGTAGCGCTGAGATTGAGAGTAGTCAGTAGGTAGGTAGGTAGGTTAGGGCGGCAGCTAGCTTAAAAAGTGAGTACACTTAGGCCTGTACCGGCCCGTTGTGAAACCGCACGGATCTCTCTTTAAACCAGTGTTGGGCAGTCTCTCAATTTACATAACCTGCGAGGCTATTGCACTAAAATCTGCCGCAGCGCAGTCGGCTCATGCACGGTCCAAGTGTGTGAAATCTCTCACTCGTTTTTGATTGATTGCGGTTCTTGCTCTCTCGTGCAATTTTGCTTACTGCGCTGTTTACTCACACAAAGAAAGGTTTGTTTGTATGAGTTCTGCCGACCTTTGCTTTAAACCCTTTCTCTTGAGAAAAACTCGCTAAAAGGATTCCCATCTCGTTGCTGCAATGTATCTTGTAGTCCTTCTCGGACATATAAACTCTAGCTCCGCTAGGTTATGAAGAAAGTAGTTTCCCAGATGTTTTTTCCTACGTCTACTGAGAGTCTCACAGAAGCAGAAGAAGTACTCTAATGATTCAATCACATCTTTGCAGCTCCTGCAAAGTTATTCAGTAACTTATTTATAATTTAAGGAAAATAGAACACGACAAATTTTTGATAAATTTTAGCTTAAAACTTTTTTGTCTTGGGCTAATGTGAATTTAAATTAAGAACGGCTCTGTTTTTTTTTTTTTGTGTAATACGTAACTATGGAACAACTGAAGAATTAAAGTTTCGCAACAAGTTGGCAGCGCTGCAAATTTAGAGCTATTAAAGGCAAGTTTAAAATGTACGGTTAATGTGAAAGAGAGTGTAAGAGCGTAAATAAAGTTGATAATTTACAGTATTTAATGGTATGTTCAACTTGTACAGTAAGCCATTTTGAGTGTAAGAAAGCTTAAGAGAGACGTAGAAAAAGAGAGTTTGTGGCAAGAAAGTTGAATTCAGTTTGAAACTATGTGCAGACTTTCGACTATTTAAAGTACACTAATTTTGTTGCTTAATCGCTTTGAGCGTTTAAGTTTGTTATGTTTAGGTTTGTTATAAGTGTGTTATTACATAAATGTATGTTAATTATATTATATATGTTATGCAATACGAGTATTTAATGCACATGTAGTTAGTAGTTAGTTATATATATTATATATTAATGTGTAGTACTATATACGGTTTATACGGCATTTACATTTGCATGTTATATTACCACTACAGTATTTATATATTATATTACTACCTTAATAAAGCTATGATCCCAATTTCAGCTGATAATTTGGTACCTTACTGCTAAGCATATTTACCACTGCTCTTTGCTGCTATGACAGCTGTCAGTTTTAAGCTTATTTTGATGCCGTATACGTAATACAGTTCCAAGCATATCCTTTTCCGCTGTTTTTTTTTTTTTTGCCTTTATTTTGTTGCGTAAAGAGCAATGGTAAATCTTAAAAGAATGGTCCCGCTATCAGACATTTTGAAAAACGTTTAAAACATTTTGGTTGGTTTCTTCTTCGAATACGAGAAAAACACACAAGAATATAACGAAAAGAAATGTTTAACTTAAATGTTGTTTGTTGTTTGTTGTTGTTGTATCAACTAAAACTTTTTTCATGTATAAAAATAAATGTTGGTTTTTTTTTTTTTTTTTTACAACAATTCTTTATGGATAAAGTGCTAGGTATATGTAGTTTTAACTTTAGCTATTATTACTTATTTTATATTATAGTTATAGTTTTATTATATATATAGTTTATTAGCTTTTGTGCAGCAGTGTTTGAAATTAAAAGTTGTATAGAGTTTTTAAAATAGCTGTTTGCTTATATTCTTTTTTATATACAATAGTTTTTCAGCTACTTTCAGGTATTTTAGTTAGGTACTTAAAATCTAGACAACAAATGCTGTCAAGTTTTGAGCAAAATTTCAAAACAAATTAAAGACCATCAAAAATTTTTTACGTTTTAATCATAAAAATCATATATATTTCTTTAAAACAAACATACTAATTTAAGAAATTATACATAAAGTACATACAATAAATTCCGCATAGTTTTTAACAACTAAAAATTAACTCAATTCGTAATTAAAATTAATTGCTTATTAAATGCTGTTCAATTATATTTTTTTCTTTAAGGCCTATACGCAGAATGAAGAACAAAACTTCATATAAAAAAAAGTCCCATTTGGCATATCCCATTTGGTATTTTTTTTAAAGGCTCATACGCAGCATGCAAAAATTCCGCACGAAATGTCAGAACTTCATATAAAAAAAAATGTCCCAAAAAGGGAATTTTTATTTTAAATGAAGTTTTGACATTTCGTGCGGACATTTTGCATGCTGCGTATGGGCCTTTATATGAAGTTTTGTCATTCCGTGCGAAATTTTTCATTCTGCGTATAGGCCTTTAAAAAAAAAATGCCGCAACTGTTCAAAGAACTTATTAGTTTTAAAAATGCCGTCTATATTTACAGAGTTGTTCTGTCTACAAAGTTTTACAGTGCTGTGCTCTAATATTTGTTTATTTAAATTTATTTTTGTGTTTTACTGCCAATACTTTAATAACAAACCATAAACCATGTAGCAGCATAGTAAATAGTATATATCATATATAAGTTTATAACATATATAGTCGCTATATGTATATGCATATAGTAATAACAATTTGATTTATACAGAGCTTGGAATTTTGTCAGTTGTTATTATTATTATTTTTTTTTTTAATTCTGTGCTTCTTGACTATGCCACTAGTTAATGTATATGTATATTGTGAGCTTTTCATTTGCCTAATAGTTAGTTTGTTAATTTGCAATCTAAGTCGCTGCAGCGCCATCTGTCGACGCTTCCGTTTCTTCGGTAGTTTCCGTTTCCGTCTTGGCCTCAGCGGCTTCAGCGGCAGCCTTCTCTTCTTCGGCTTTGGCGGCGGCCTGCTCTTCTTGCGCCGCAGCCAATGCGCGTGCCTCTGCATCTGAAATTAATAATTAATATGGTGTTTATATTTGAAATGCTTTTGAAAATATGTATGTTTGAGCTTACTCTAAAAATAACTTAACAATAATTTCTTGATAAATTTTATTGCGGGCCTTTTTGGGGTCACAAGTTCAAATAGCTTCGTGGGTAAAATTTTTGCATTAATTTGCTATCGATTAATTGGGCGAAAAGTACATTATTTGCGGGAAATTCGGGCACCAGCTTTCAAGACACGTAACTCGTAGAATAAGATAATGTATTAGGTTAAATTTTACATCGGAAACTATAAGCGTTGGGGTTTAAAAGACTCTCGTAATCTTAGCGCATGAAGCACGAACTAACACGGAGTATAGTTTCCTTTTTCGGAAAGCAGAATTTCACAATGTCTACCTGAATAATTAATATTAGGTGCGCAACAAAGTTCTCGCTGTTTGTCAATAATGGCTTAGCAAAAGTCGGTCGATTTGACAACCCAAAACTTCATAAACGACAGGCATAAGGTAAGCAAATGCAGGCACATTAGTGAATTTCTTTGCATTATTACTTGTGGTTGTGAAAATGTCTAGTTTTGTGCCAAAAACACATTTGCGGAAGTGTTGATTTTCTGTTCTGTTTGAAAAAACGGCAGCTGAAGCGCATGAGCCCAAAAGTGTACGGAGATCTGCTCAAGCAAACAACGTCCGTGATTGGTTTCGTCGCTTCAAAGACGTTGATTTCGATGTTGACGACCGTCCACGTAAAGGAAGACCCAAAACCTTCGAAGACGCGAATTGGAGGCATTGCCGATGAGGATTCGTGCCAAACGCAAGAAGACTCTCAGCATTAGGTACCGCCAAGCCATTCCAAGCGATTGCATGCGTTGGGAATGATTCAAACAAGGAACTTGGGTTCCTTATGATTTGAAACCAAGAGACGTTGAGCGTCGTTTTTCGCCTGGAACAACTGCTCCAGCGACAAAGAAGGAAGAGTTTTCTCATCGCATCGGACGGGTGAGAAAAAGGATTCATTACAGCAACCCAAAGAGGAAAAATCTGGGGACAACCCGGTCAGCTTCCACGTCACTGGCTCGGCCGAATATTCACGCTGCGAAGGTTATGCTGGCATTTGGGGGACCAGGTCGGTGTTGTTTATTATGAGCTGTGAAACAAGGCGAAACCATCACTGGGAACGGTATCGAACCAATTGATGCGATTGAGCCGAGCACTGCGAAAAAACGGCCACAATACGAGCAGAGGCACAAAAAGGATTATACTGCATGACAGCGCTCGGCCTCACATTGCCAATCCTGTTAAAACCTACTTGGGAACGCTCAAATGGGAAGTCCACCCCACCCGCCAATTCCCCAGATATGCGCCGTCCGATTTTACTTGTTCCGCCCGATGGCACATGGTCTGGCTAATCAGCAGTTCCATTCATATGAAGATATCGGAAAATGGCTTGATTCGTGGATAGCCTCAAAAGACGAACACTTCTACCGTCAAGGTATTCGAACTCTGCCAAAGATGGGAAAAACTAGCGATGGGCAATACTTTGAATGAGTCATTGATAACCATTTTTTTATAATAAAGTTAAATTTTCATCAAAAAAACAGCGAGAACTTAGTTGCGCATAAAAGCTGTCCCAGCTATTTTTTAAAACTAATGTTGCATTGGTAAACAAAAATTTAAGTTTTTAAACTTATCGCTTTATGCCTTACTTAAAAAAATGTGTTTTTTCTTTTTATTTACTACTACTACTGTTGTCCTCTTCTCCTCGTGGAGAATAGGGCCTCTACCATAGATACAGGGCCGCAGAGAGAAAATCCGGGACCGGGGGGAACTGTACCGGCCCCTCGAATACACCTTTAGCTTGAATTATGACAGTGCGACAGTAATTACACCGGGCCCCTGAGAAAACTCCGGGCCCGGGGGGAATCCCCCTTTCCCATCCCCCTCTCGTTAGGCCTGCATAGATCTAAACCTAACTCTATAAATGGTGCTTCGCCGCATATATCGTTCCAATTATAGTTTGTATTATCGAGTTCCTTGTCTATAGTTCTGCGCCAAGTTTGTGCTGGTGCATCAGTCCTTCTAGAGCCTTGGGGGTTCCACCTAAGTGCTGCTCTTGCAATATGGTTTACGATCTACGAAGCGTGTGACCAATCCATCGCCATTTTCGCCGACTAATCTAAACCGGAACAGTTTCTTGTTGTGTACGGCTCCACAGGTCTTCATTTCTTATTTTTTCTGGCCATCTTATGCCAAGTACTCTGCGCAAACACTAAACTACTGAATATTTTTGAACCAAATATTTTTAATGTTATTTATCAATGGAGCTATTTTTTGGTTATTTACGGTTAGGCTAGACTGCTCAATTAATAAACAGAGATCACCCGGAGACTAGAGGACAGGATGGGTGGGAGCGGAGGAGTGGACCTTGAGAGGTTCTGAGATTCTCCCCTTTTAGAACCATTTTTAGTATACGATGAAAGTAGCCAGGTGCACTAAATGCACGTTCGCTAGACTGGGCTCTTTAACGAATACATTTTCTTAAAAAATAACATAATAACATTTCATAATTTTTTTAAGTATGCCCCTTAAATCACTTTTTTGTATAAACGTCTTTTTAACCTCTCTTTGTTTGGCAAAAGTGTAAAAGTGAGTTGAAACGAAGTAAAATTAAAATTTTTGTATTTTTTTTTTTTTCTAATTTTAAAATTAAAACGAATTAAAATTGATTTTGATAAACAGAAAAGCTTACCAATTGAAAACAATGTTTTTGGAAGTGATTTTTTTTTTATTTAATATTTTTTTTTTTTTTTTTTTTTTTTTTTTTTTTTTTTTTTTTAAAAAAAAAAAAAAATTTTTTTTTTTTTTTTTTTTTTAAAAAGGTGGTATTTTTTTTTTTTTAAAAAAAAAAAATTAATATTTAATATTTTTTAAAAATTTTAACTAAATATTTAAAAAAAAAAAAAAAAAAAAAAAAAAAAAAAATAAAAAAAAGCTGGGCGTACACATTGCAAAAAGATATTTATTTGTCAAAGTTTACGATTATATTTTCATAAACAGACGAATTTTGCACCAAAAACGTTTTTTGAACGATCCGTCCTATGAGGGCCATATGTATGATACAGGCAACCGATTCTAAACAAAATTTGGTACAGTGCTTGGGAACTTTAAAAAACTTTCGAATGTGAAGTTTGGTTACGATAACATCAAAAGCAAACGAATTATTCATCTAAAACTTTTGGTTTTTTTCGAGGTCGTCTGAAACACCCCTATGGGAGCTATATAATATAACCCCGATATCGAAAAAAGAAAATAAACTTGTCTCCTCGACATAACAATCCGAAAATTTTGAGGCTCTTGCTCTTATCGACAGACAGACGGACAGACGGACATGGGTATATCGACTTCTCTAGTCAACCTGATCATACTTTAGGTAACGTTGGGGCGTCTCCGACGTCTCCTTCTGTATGTGACCCTTTGTACCAAAAAAGAATTAAACCATATAAATACAAAATTTTACCTTTTTTAATTAAAAAAGTAACAAAAATTTTGTAATAAAAAACTATTGCCTAAATTCTCTCGTAACGTTCATCTCATAAATCACTTCTATGTGAAAGATTGAAAAAAGTCTATAATATTGTTTCAGTATCTGAAATTAATAATATAGGCGTTATATTGTTTAAGATTTATAAAATATACTTCAGTTTCTTACTCTTAAAATAACTTGAAACAAAAAAAATTCTTTCTTTAATGCCCATGTGCCATGAATAAATTCTGTTGTGAATTCCGTGGTTTAAATAGCTCTGTGGGTAAAATTGTTGAATTAATTTGGTACAGGATTTATGAGTCGTTGCACAGTGGACAGAAAATTTAGAAAGCAGAATTTTGTGTCGTTCTAAATATATATAATGACTATTGGAGAGTAAAAGGTTTAGGGACACCATAATTCCAGCTGCTAAATATGGTTATATTAAAATAATATGCTGCCCTTAACTAAAAGCAGAATTTCGTTTAAATTTGAACGAGACTTTGTAAATAAAAGTAAAGTAATTAGGAATGGGAAGTCTGCTCTATAACGTTAGTAAATGATTGGTATAAGTTGTTCAAGGTATGTCGAACATCACTGGAGCACTAGTCACGTGAACATCATCCTCAAACATCAATAAACGAAGAAGACATCGAAAAGGTGAAGAAAATCGTCGTGCGGCTGAGCAAGAGATAACAGCCGATCTTGTCATATCAAATAGGTTCGCCGACACAATTTCACATAATGCTTTGGGCATGAAAAGGGTTTCCGTTTGTCTTGTTCCAAAATTTCTGAATTTTCTTCAAAAAGAGCAACGAAAAACTATTGCTAACGAAATGCTTGCAATGTGCGATACAGACATCCATGCACATCATAACTGGTTACGTCACCTCGGTTCACGAGTACGATGTCGAAACCTCTCAACAATCATCAGAGTGGCGCATCCCAATTGAGCTGGTAACATATAAAATGGGTTCGTTGCCAACATTTCACATGTGGCTTTGGTCATGGGACGGGTCTCCGCTCGTCGTGTTCCAAAAGGTTCTAGCTGGATAAGGTACTGGAAACTGCCGCCAGTGATTTTTGAAAACTAATGATGAAGATCGAGACATAGAACAAAACAAATTTGGGTGTTTTTAAATTAAGCTGCAACGCGTTAGGTTTCAAAAACTGAAATTTTGCGAAAAATTTGGTTTTTCCTATGCCCCAAAATTAGTTTTCAAAAATCGCTGGGCACAAGTTCCAGTAACTTATCCAGATAGACCCTTTTTTGCTCTACAAAAAGAGAAACGCGCAACTGTTGCTAAGCAAATGCTGTCAAAGAGGGTTAGGCACATCCTGCACATCATAACTGGTGAGGTCTTTTGGCTCTACGAGTACAATGTCGATCCGGCTTAACAATCATTCCCAACAACTGCGTCAAATAATCGATCAAAAAACACTGTTTTCTTGAAATATACGCCTCAAAAGGAAGGATCCTTTTTTGCATCAATATAATGCACCGGATCACATCACAGCTTGTTTCCAATTATTTGACCAAAAACTATTTTATTGTTGTTCCCAAAGCGACATGCCTCCATAGGCACTTTTTCCTGCTTGAAAATATTTTGAGAGAATTGAAGTCATAAAAGTTTACTCGAAGAAGGAGCTGAAAGCTATTCCCAAATCGGCCTCCCAGAAATGCTATGAATATTGTTAAAAATTATGGTATCTGTTTATCGCTCCCGATGGTGATCATTTTGAAGGAGAAACAGGGTAGTATCAAAGAGTAGTAAAGGGTCATCAATCTTGTGGTTTTTTTTTAAAAGCTTTTTTTTTTGATATATCACGCGTGAGTACTGTCTGTTGAGTTGCCATGTGTTTTTTATTCAGTTTTCATTGCCACTTCATCATGGAAAGACTAACACCCGAACAACGTTAACAAATCGTACAATTATATTAAGAAAATTCGCGTTCTGAAAGAATGTTTTTCCCGCGTTTTTATGGAAACAATTCGTTGAACAATTAATTTCACGCTGCGTACCGGTGAATTGGCCACCAAGATCTTGTGATATCATTCCGTTAGAGTTTTTCCTTTCGGAGCTACGTAAAGTCTAAAGTGTTTGTGGATAAGCCAGCTACGATTGAAGCATTGAAGGTCAACATTACCCGTGATATCCGATTTTGCTCGAACGCGTCATCGAAAATTGGAACCTCTGCATGGACGAGCTAAGGCGCAGTTGCGGCGAACATTTGAAAGAGATTATCTTTAAAAAGTGAATGGCAAGAATGGTTCTATCTATTGATAATAAAGATTTTCCAATTCATTTGAAATTTTTGTGTTTTTTTTTGCATTTAAAAAAAACCTCAAGATTGATGACCCTTTAGAATTGAATTAATTAATTTTTTGATTTTTTAATAATCGGTACAAATCCCTAGTAGTCTTCAAAATAGCACCCTTGTGCTCTGACGCAACGCGATTCCCAGTGTGATAACGACTTCTGAAACTCGTTTTCCGGTCCCCTCAACGGATATTTATCGTTTTCCTTTGAGGTCCCAGTATAGCCGAGGAAAGAGAAAGAAGTCCATTGGTGCCAGATTTGAACAAACTGTACAGAATTCCTATGGGCCACCCTACGACGTTCAAAAGCGCAGATGAGCATAGATTTGATGATTGACTTGCTTATTCAGGCTTTCTTTGGACTAGTTGTTGGTCTGCCACAAGACACCTTTGGCGTTTGGTCTTCGTCGTGGTTTCCCGAGTTTCCCCTTATAAGCTCCGTTCTCACTACAGAAATTCAGACTTACTAATTTTTGATCCTACCCTGCATTGAAGAAAAATTATCCTGATATCTATGTTTAAAAAAATATACAATTTGGGATAAATTCCAGAAAAGTACGACAAACAGATCATTTGAAGCTTCCCACTGTCCCATACACTATTCGAAAAAGGTAAACTTTTTTTAAAAACAAGGACTCATTATTTTCACAGTTTTTAGCTTTTAAGAAACTACATCATCTAATTTGAGCACAAAAAATATTAAACGTTTAGCTAAAAAAATTTGATAATGTCCTCCACATTCCAAACAATATTCAATAATGAAAAAAAAAACAATTATGCAAATTGAACGCTAGTCTCCTGCTCTATTAGTATTTTAATTAAATGCCGCCAGCTGGCATATCTTGTCCACTGTGCGCCGACAAAGATCAAAGCCAAATGCATGGAATTTCAATTAAGCGCGCCAAATTAAAACTACAAAAGCACCAAAGCACCAAAGGTAATCTAAATTTTAATGAAAATTCTTTTAATTTTGTTGGCTAATTGGTACCTACCCTTAACGGCCTGCTCCTTCCAGATTTTCTTGTTCTCCACTAAACAAGCTAGCCAAGGCTTGGGCACAACAAAGCCAGGTTTGGCCACCAAAGCCTCCCTTTTGTCTGTAGTGACTTTTTGGGGCGATGCACTTGAGCCCTCCTCAAGCAGCGTCGTCGGTTTGTTCTTTAGCACCGGCGCTATAGGCCCCAATATATATTCTAGCATGTCTGACAAAATGCCCATGCTGGGCTCCACAATGAATTCAATAAAACCGATCTGTGATTCGGCCACAAGCGTATTTTTGCGATCGCAGAGTGGACTGAATGGCAGTCCCAGCTCCTTTTCCAAGTCACCCTGGCGAAAGAATTCCTCCAGCAGCAGCATGGTCCAGCGATGATGCACGTTCCATTGTTTGGCCGGGTGGGAGATATCACAACAGTGCAGCACCAGCGCCAACGCCTTGGACTTGTCTATGGTGGCCTCCTGTAGCGTTAGCAGATTACGCATGGTCTTAAGCTGCTGGAAATGACAAGTCATGTCGGTGGCCAGCACCATATCTATAATAAGCGTGCGGAATTCGCGGAATTCCTCACGTGACAAATGCGATAGTATATTCAACTCATCATCCTTGACCAGCCGAAAGAAGGCGCTAACATGATGATTTTCCAGCACGGCTTTGTCATTATAGAGCAACGCTGTGTCTGAGCCGGACATAACATGAAAGTTATTGGTGGTGCCCGTATGCTCATAGTCATGTATGAGCGCTGCCACCAGCGAGGCAAAGATTTCCAAATCTGTTAGCCAATTCATAAGACCCGTTGCGCAAAGCGAATGATGCATGGTCTGCATGACATCCACAGCATGCAAATTGTTATGATATGGATTGCGGTAACGGCAATAGCCTTCCTCAACGCGATAGAGAAAGGCTTCCAGTGTGCCGGGTGCAATCTTGAATTTGTGTATGATGCCATAACGATTGAGCAGATCATAGGCAACATATTTGACCACCTGGCCACCGGCTGCCTCCGTCAAGGCAAACACATCAAAAGTCCAGTTATCCAAGTCCTGAAAAAAATGAAGAAAGTTTGGATGTAGTACAAATATTTTTTTGGGACCAAAAGAAAGAGTCTAAAAATCACGTAAATTAAAGGACGTCACTTGCTAGAACTGTCAAGGACACAACAGTTTCCCAATTGGCACAAAGCTGGAGGAGCGGAATTTAATCTCAGCAAAATCACTTTGCAGTCATTGGCGTTGCGTCCAATGGGAAGATGCGCAGGATGGACAGAAGCTTCTGACGTGTGCAGAGCCATTTTAGCCTGCTTCCCGGGCTACCCCCTAAATTAAAGGAACAGAAAAGTTAAAGATCGAAAATCTTTTAATAAACCTCATTCTATTTATATAAATTCCCGAAATCCAGATTTTTCAGTCAAAAGGTAGAATTTAGTTATTCCTAAGACGTTTAAGGAAAGATCTTTCGAGAATATCGTAAGAATTTCTGCAGGATGGGCTGAAGCTTCTGACGTGAGCAGAGCCATTTTAGCTTGCTTTCAGGGCTAACCCCTGAATTGAAGGAACAGAAAAGTAAATATAAAATCTTTAAAAAACCTATTTATATGAATTCCCGAAAACGGCAGAAAAGGAAAATTTAATTATTCCTAAGACGTTTAAGGAAAGATCTTTTGAAATATCAACTTTCATGCTGGATTTACATAAAGCTTCTCGAAATGAGCAGAGCCATTTTATTGCTACCAGGGGCTTTCAATTAAGGTAAAGAAAAGTAAATGATCGAAAATCTTTAAATAAACTTTATCCTACTTACATAAATTCCCAAAAACCAGATAAGATAAGATAAGGCATTAGAGTGGATTAAGAGCGCTGCTAAAGCACGTCCTTAAAATTTCCGGTAAAGTCTGGAAGATAGAGTCTTTCTCCAACTGCGCAACCGTGTCATTTTAAAGACCAATCATGAGATCCACATAGGACAAATGCAGTTCAAACGATTTATAATGTGGCCAGAGATAAACAAATACAACGCTGGGTTACGAAAAGAGGCTTCAAGGTTTTAGATTTTTTATTGGGTTTATTTACAAGTTGAAATTTTATTTTCATGGGTGTCTCGTTGCCCAGGAACCACATAGAGACGGATATTTTTTTGTCAGTCGGTAAACTTTAAGGTATTTAAGAAAAATAGCATGATTCATTATGCTCCAGGCAGTCCAATCATTGTAAAAGGTGATTTTTTAGCAACTTTCTTTTTGGCAACACTGTTTTTGTTAGCTATTCGGAATGTTGTGACTAAATTTCGCACCATATTTACATTATTGGACATTAAACCACCAACACGCATACGTAGAGTGCGGATGAGTTGATGACCGTGAATTATCGATTCGGCGCCGTTCGTAAAATTGGGCCTCTGTTACTTCACTACGTGGAAAATTTTGCGGAAGGATTTGGGTATAAAACCTTTTAAAATACAGCTGGTGCAAGAATTGAAGCCACACGACCTAAAGTTGGATGAAGATCCACTTTTTTATCGGAAAATTGTGTTCAGCGACGAAGCTCATTTCTGGTTGAATGGATACGTTAACAAGCAAAATTGTTGTATTTGGTGTGAAGAGCAGCCAGAAGCATTGCAAGAACTGCCAATGCATCCCCAAAAAATCACTGTTTGGTGTGGATTATGGGCCGGTGGCATCATTGGACCGTACTTTTTCAAATACGACGAAGGCAGGAACATTTCTGTGAATGGCGAGCGCTACCATGCGATGATTACAAACTTTCTTTTTTCCAAAATGGAAGAACTGGACTTGCCTGACATGTGGTTTCAACAAGACGGTGCCACATGACACACAGTACGCGAAACAATGGCCCAATTGAGAGGCGAGTTCGGTGAACACTTTATTTCACGTTTGGGCCCGGTCAATTGGCTGCCTAGATCGTGCGATCTAACGACTTTAGACTATTTTTTGTGGGGCTACGTTAAGACTCAGGTCTATAGCAACAAGCCCGCAACGGTTGAAGTACTGGAAGCCAATATTGAAGAATTTATTCGTGAGATACCAGCTGATATGCTGGAGAAAGAATGCCAAAATTGGACCCAGCGTACCATTTGAGACGCAGCCGCGGTCAACATTTACATGAAATTATCTTTAAGCATTAAATTATATATTTTTCTGAATTTTATGTGTTTTTTTTTAAATAAAATTCGACAGCTCTTTAAAAATCACCCTTTACAACCTTACTATTTGATAATAGTCCATAATAAACAAATTGTTTAGGTACATCCAAAATGTGAAATTTTTTAGACCCTTTACTCCTTAGCATTGTCTAGTAGGTTCATTGCATTCACTAACCATGGTAGACCCTGTATTGTTATTTTTCAGGGCCCTCAGCTTAGCCCCTTATGGCACTGCCTTTTTCTATACCTATTCCTTATAAACCACTCCGTAAAGCATAAAGCTTAAATTTTCAGATAAAGATAACAACCAGCACCAGTTCTATTGTAGTCCCAGACATTCTTTATAACTAAACTCACCTTGAGAAGTTTCACTACATCCGGCGGGAATTGCATCAGCGCGGAGCTGGAAACACGTCGATAAATGCGATCCACAAAGATGCCAGCGCGTATGGCATGAGCAACCGAGCGAAATTTGGGCTTCTCATCGCTCTTACGACGCGAGGTGGCCATTTGGCGCGTAAAGGTGGAGGCCAGCCACTCGCGCACCTCTGGTGGTACCGCATCCGGTTGTACCTCCGACAGCTCATCATCTTCATCAGCCAGGCGCCTATACGAACACATTATATAGTTTGGGGAAGAAAAGAGTATGCGTTAGTCTGCGGGCATTTACAAAACTATTCCAACTAAAAATCTTGGCTATAAAAACTTAAAAAAAAAGTTAAAATTGTTGTTACAGCTTAAAAATAAAAATAAAATTACGCACAAAATTTTTGCGCGTTTTTTGTAGAATTTTAAAATACTTTTTTTCTTTTTGTTTTAATAACAATTAAAGTTAATTAAAAAAAAAAAAATAAAACAAAAGAAAAGTAAAACAAATGAATGTGTGGCTTGAGGAGGGGGCTGTGGGGCAAGTGTTAGACCAAATTTGTGGTTTTTGAAAAAGTTGTAGAAATTGAAGAGAAAGTAGAAATGTGTGTAAATATTATTTAGAGATTTTTTTGGTTGTGTGTGTTTTGGGTAGGGTTTCAATTAGTGAAACAAAAAAAAAAAACAAATAAAATGTACAAATATAGAAACAGTTAGGTCTGTACACATAGAGCTTAAAAGTTTAGTTTAGTTAGGCATAAAAAAATAAATAAAGTTGGTTAGATAAAAAATTACTACAAGGCTTAGAAAAAAGCAGAGCAGGCAGCGCGTGCAGCTGTGTGAGTGTGTGGGTTGCTGTGAATTTTGTGTATGTGTGTGATTGGACATGCAATTGGCTAAAAGGAATTTATCGATAACATGCCTGATATACGCATACATACATATATTTTGTGGCGCTTTGTGCAAGTGAAGTGCTTAGTTCGGTGTAAGAGTGTATTAGTGCATAAACTTGCAGCACTCTATAAACAAATAACATGTTCAACCAATTGAAAGCACATGCCACACACATACTAACACACACTCATTCACCATTTGATAAACACACACACACACAAATGCATATACATACAGTTGAGTTTACTCTCTATTTAAAAACAAATAACACTTGGCAACAAAATTCATCTTTTTTTTGTGCATCTTGGCAGCCATATTTTGTAGATCGTTAAAACTCAAAGAGTTCCCATCTCGACAGTAATTTTTTGGGGATCGTTAAAACTTTAAGAGCTTCAAATAATACTATAAAAAATACTAGAAGCTCGAAGAATAAGTTTGCAAGAGCTGACTAAAGATATATTCAACTACCTAAACTTTATCATTTGGACATTAAAAAGTAATCCGCGTCTTGGGTGTCGCGATGACTGAAAGATATAGTTAACTCCCTGAAATTTATCATTGGAACATTAAAAAGTAACCCGCGCCTTGGGTGCCGCGATTGCTGGCACTCGCCAGTAAGCGCCACTATAGTCACCATTTCATGAGCTGGGCTACGAATAGCTCTGCCATCTACCATAGTTTCCAGTTTTGGTCTAAACCGACCAATTTCTTTTTCCAAAACTGAATAAATGATGGGGCAGTAGAAGATGTGGGTTGAATGTATAGATCATTGCCACTTTGAGTGTCTAGACAAAATCTATTATTTGGAAGGAATCATATAATTTGGAAAAATACTGGACTTAAACGTAAGAGCTATAAGGAGACTATGAAGAGAGGCTGAGGCTTTAAGTTTCTCAACAAAACGGGTGTATCACACTTAAAATAATTTTTTTGTCACTCGATTAAAAGCGCAACCTTTGTCCAAGTTTTCATGAATTGGGCAACTCCGTCCCCCATTCTCTGCAGATCTGGTCCCTAGCAATTATTTTCTTTTTCCATAGCTGAATAAATTGTTGTGCGGCAGGGGATCCTTGTTAAATGAAGAGTTTTCCGGTGAAAGTAAAGCCCATTTTGAGCCTCTTAAAAAACTCTACTATTTGGAATGAATAAAAATGTTTTTGACTCAGAAAGTACTTTTTTTTGGAGAAGGAGGGCAACAAGTCCCCTTAAAACCGCCTAGTAAAAAATTTTAAATAATGTTTGCCTTTAGTCTTAGTTTTTAAAGAACTAATTGAAGAAAAAATGGGTGGCCCATTAAATTCTATCTTAAATGGGCAAACGCGAATATATAGCCTGTCCCTCCCAACTGTCAAGCTCACCTTCACGCGGTACCCCCCGTTTAAAACTAACGAGGCTCTGACGACCGCGTAAAGGCGGTATACCCTTATTACCCTGCACAGAGGAAATGCTGTTGCTATCCAGGCAATTCGATTCCTGTCTGGAGGACAGCTGGCAGCCCCAGCATCAGAATCGGGTGCGGTAGGCCAATCACCTACCCACCTTAAATTCCCCCGATTACTGGAAACCACAACAAATAATGTAAACCGAACGGATCGAAAGTTGGCGAACTTTAGCATGAAATCTAGAAAAAGATTTGGAACATGGAACATCAGAACTTTAACGGAACCATCGCGCTTAGCGCAAATATGCAAGGAATTTGTGGTATACAAACTCTGTTTCATGGCCCTATGTTCCACCTTGGAACTTTAGGATATATATATAATTGAAGAAAAAGGAAAAAAATGAAGTTTTATTTAAATTATATAATAATACTAGGGGGATCCGCCCCAGCGTGCTTCGCACGGCCAACCCCCGCACTTCATTATTTAATAAAGATCGCCCAGACTACTAAATACTTTGTACAATTCTTTATTTCCATTGCATGCCCCCTCTTATGATACATTTTAATATTTCGTATGAGTTTTTACCTGCATGACTTCAACGTACAGAGGTGAAACTTATATTGTGCACACCGTATGAGGTGTGGCCATCATATAGTCTAAGTTTCACCACGCATACGAACACAATTGGTACCACACAGATTTTCGCTCATACAAAAATACTAAAATCGCATTTAAAAAATTTTGTGTGGGGATAGGTGGGTGATATTTTTACGACGTATTCTCATACGTACAAAATATACAAAAAAAAAATTACTTAAAAATCGGTCGAGCCGTTTCGGAGAAGTGCGACCACAAACAGCGTGACAAGAGAATTTTATATATTAAGGCCCATACGCAGCATGCAAAAATTACGCACGAAATGTAAAAACTTCATATAAAAAAAAATATCCCAAAAAAGGGAATTTTTTTTATATATATATATATATCCCAAAAAAGGTAATTTTTGTTTCATATGAAGTTTTGACATTACGCGCGGAATTTTTGCATGCTGCGTATGGGCCTTTAGATAAACAAATGTTTAACAAAAAATTGTTTAAAAAAATAAGTCTACAAAAATGATTTCGTTTAACCAGTGGCGGTTCCACGGAGTGTGTTTTCGGGTCCAGACCCCACCCCCCAAAATGTTGGAAAAATGGGATGAAAGTCTTTTGCGAGCTCTGATATGATATGAGTGGAGAACCCCCTCCAAGGGCAAATCCTAGATCCGCACCTGGGTTTAACAATTGTAAAAAAAAAGTCTTAGGACTACTGAATTTTTTTTTTGAAAAGTATGCCTCCAAATGCATATAGAGCTCATCTTAGATTATTCTAAAATGTATGCTTAACGCTCCAAAAAATGCCTGAAAAAAATACCCATAAAATAATTTCCTTTTTTTTATATCAGTGAAAAATAAAAGTCTTACAAAAAATGAAAAAAAAAAACATTTTTTGCTTTTTCGAAAAGTGTGTCTCATTAAAAAAATAAGCACAGAAAAAAAAATTTTTTTTTTTGTAAATTGCCTTTGGTATGAATTTTTTTTTTAAGATTAATAATTCACATTTTTAAATTCACTATAGAAAGCCAGCACCCACAAACTTTGTAGCCTAGTGTTCTACACACATAAGCTCAATCAATTGAGTTCTTATTTTAAAGCAAATAACGTATACGCCGTGTAGTACCTTGGCTTCAGCGACAACGCACAGAAATACCCACTAATTGGTCTTTTATATAAGCCTCTACGACCCATGCAATCAATGCACATCATAGCCCATAACCATGACAGCAACGCCACAATTGGCCAAGATTGTTGCGCTTCATCAACCAAGTCTTGGCCTTGTTAAGAGTGTACCCAACTTCAAAGCAGTTTATATTTGGGCACTTGTGCTCAATATCTTAGTCGGCGTCTGGCGGCTTAAGCAAATTAGCGCAATATTTAATTATGGTTAATTAGCACAACTTTGGCTCGAGCTACGCTGTTTGTGTATGCTCCGTCAAGTTATGTTTATGTTTATGGCTAATAGTTAGGGTAAGCCAACGTTTACATTGTACAATGCTACCTTGGCTAAACTGCAAGCTGATTTTGTGTCGATAATGAATGAATCCAAGTAAATTGTGGTAAATAAGTTCTATATACTGAAGAACCAGTTGCTGTGAACGTACTTGTACTTCACTTGCAGTGGAACTAACAATGTTAATTTTATATATAGTATATGTTTTCTTGTTTCGTCTGAGTTCTCTTATAAATATCTTTATTCATCTCTCAGTCTTTTATGCTTTACTAATTGGAAATTTTATATTATTATTTTGAGCTAAAGTTATACATATATTCTAAGTCATCTTATAATGGAATATTTTATTATTCACTAATTTTGCTTGCCCGAAAATCTTTTTATATTATTTTATATTTTTATTTTACTAAAAGCTTATGTGTTTTGGTTCAGCATATACTTTGGTTGCAAAAGTTTTTACTGTAGTGCTGCACAACACTAGACAGAAACTAATATTTTACGAGCTATGCAACACTTTGTTAAAGCTTGAGCACAAGCTGCCTCTTTTAAATATGAAAAATTCCTTTCCTAAATCGGATAAAGATATATTTTTGTAAGTTAAGTTTTTCTTTTTTAAAAAAATGTACAAATTAATTGTAGGTTTCAAAGGAAGAGCTTATGCCGCCTTTGTGTACTTTTGCTTTTTTAAAAGAATTTTTTTTTTTTTTTGATATTGCAACATACTTATAATAGGATTTTTTATTGTATGCTCAAACAAAATAAATAGATATTTTGGAATAACGTTTAGGGAAGACTTGTAAGACGGTTACTGTCGGAATATTCTAAACATAATATACATATCCTGCACCCTCCTTAATTACAAAACTCCCCATACGACATTGACTTAATTAAAGCATATGCTAAAAAAAGGTATTTTATTGGTTGCATCTAGTTACCATTTTCGAAAGAAAAAACGTTTTTAGATAAAGGCCCATACGCAACATGCAAAAATTTGCACGAAATGTCAAAACTTCATATAAAAAAAAAATCCCAACATGGTGGGATTTTTTTTTTATATGAAGTTTCGCACCATTTGGGATTTTTTAAGTAATAAGTTTTGACATATTATAAGTATTTTATTGGTCGCATGTAGTTTTGACCATTTTCCGAAAGAAAAACTTTTTAGCATAAAGCGTATGGGCCTTAAGTAGAATGAAAATTTTCGCACGGAATGACAAACTTCATATAAAAAAAAAATGTCAAAGGAATATCCCAAAAACATAAAATTTTTATTTTGTAAAAATAATTTTTTTTTTATTTTATAAATAGAAAACACACATTTTTTATTTTCTTTTATAAATTAAAAACAAGTTTTATTGTTAAATTTAAATTTTTAATTAAAAACATAAAATTTGTATTTTTTAAAAATACATTTTTCTTTTTATTTTTTTTACCAGAAAATGCAAATTTTTTGTTTTAAATAAAAAAAAAATAAAATAAAAATAAAAAAAATAAAATAATAATAAAACTAAAAAAAAATTTAAAAAAATGTATTTTTATTTTAAAAATTGAAAATAAGTCTTATTGTTAAATTTTTATTTTCTATTTAAAAAATAAAATTTGTATTTTCTATTTATAAAATAAAAACTTAAATATATTTTCTATTTATAAAATGAATATTGGGCAATAAAACGTATTTTAAATATCTTTTCGAACCAAGTGGCGCATTTTAAAGATTGGCGCATGTCCATTTTAATATTTTTCCATCGAGGTTCTACCATGTTCCCGAAGAATCAAAAAAAAAAGTAAATTGAATATAAATATCTTTTGAGCCAAGGGATGTATTGGAATGTTTGGCGCATTTTTATGATCTACAGATTAATACCTTAAAGCTTCAATCAGTCGGTCCAGGGGTTGGAACCCCGGAAGAAAGTCTGAGCATATATATAAACTATGAACCCCCGACAAACTAACCCACCGGCTTCAATATTAAGGATTCCAGAAAAAAAATAAGAAAAATATCTTCTGAACCAAAGGGGCCATATTAAAATAGTTGGCGTAAATCTACAGATATGCCTTTCAATTGTTGACTAACATATTCTTGAATTAACAATATTTAGAATGACACAAAACTTATTTTGAAGTTCTTAATCGATTTGTAGCATTTTACTCAATTTGGACAGGGTGGCTCTTAGAGTCTAGTTAGGTTAGGTTAAGTTGAATAGGCTGCTCAATCAGTAACTTAGAGGCCCAGAGACCAAGTGGTCCATTGTGTTGCCTTATTGTGAAGAAAGGAGTATCCTTCTTTGGCGCCTTCTACCGCCCAAAATATGAACTTCTGGGTATACTCTTCCATTACAAATAAAACTAGAAATTCAATTTTGAAACATTTTTAGCCTTGGAAGATTTTTGTGTACGACTAGAATTCGAGATAAATGGGCTGAAACATATGTCAAAACACGGTAATCCCTACGGGGGGAGGTGGTCACCTTTTTGGTTTCAGACTTTTTGGATTGTCCATAAAACATTAAGCAAGAGAAATTCCAGTGTGCAATTTTTTTCTGGTTAAAACCTATTTTTACTGTGCCATAAGTCTCTCTTGTTGCAGAACCATTTTGAGAACTCTACAAAAGTAGCTAGATCTGCTATACCTAGGCACATTTGCCAGACTGGCTAGGTCTTCAAAGAATGGTTTACCCAGAAACTGGGTTCGTCTTCTTAAAAGCGCCGGGCATTCGCATAGCTGTTGTGGGATGCTTTCAGTCTTCTCCTCGTGACCGCAGCTGCGGCAGAAGAAGTGATGGGAAACGTGCAGCCTCTCAGCCATTAGGCATATGGTGCAGTGCCGGAGTTCAAATGTTCGCTTTGGATTGTACGTTCAGCACTTTAGCGCCCCCTGCGGCGATGCGCTTGCATGTTTTTCAAGGCACGGGAAGACTTTAAAGCATCATAACGTGGAAACTACTAGAGCTACTTACATGATTCAAAAACCAGTCTTATGTACTTTTTTGAGATCTACAATTTTTTTATACACACCAAAAACAAAAAAGGGCAAGGAGGTGGGTATACAAAAAACTGCGTTGAAGTAACTTTGGCGCGCTCTACCGCCTAAAATATGAACTCCTGGGTATCTGTAGTAACTAATTTTAAACATTTTCTGCCTTGGAAGTTTTTGTGTACGGCTTATAGATTTCGAGATAAATGGGCTCAAACATATGTATGTCAAAATAACGGAAAACCCTACGGGGGGAGGAGGTTTCCAATTTGGCTTTAGACCTTTTGGATGGTCCTTAATACATTTAAGCAAGAGAAATTCCAGTGTGCAATTTTTTCCAGGTCAGCCCAAGTTTTGGTCTATTTTTACTGTACTAAACCGGACACAGAGTCTCATTCTTTTTCCGCCTAAGCTCTGGCCGTCCCCCTTATTTGAAATATGACTTCCTGTTTGGGTCTTCCTATAAACGTAAGCGCAAGGTTGCCTGACAATGCTGAACTGTTTCTGGCACACTCATCCGCCTCCTCGTAACCCCTGGTAGCACCGAAGTGCCTCGGTACACAAGAGAGGGTGATTAAGTGGTAGTGGATATGGTTAAGCTATAGTGAAGTTGCAAGACACGAATTTTTTTGTATGCAGTGGAGGTACGGGGTAATTGATCAACATGAATCGATGAACTGAATCTGTTTGCAGAAAATGCGCTTCTTAAGGTAAGATTTTCAATTCTGCAGCTCGTATAACTTTTCAGATTCTTTTGTTCATACGGTGAGATAGACATGGCTGTAGCGAAATGGCTTTTTGTACTAATTCAGATTTCGTTTCTTTCTAATTTTATTTTTTTTTTAGTTATTGTGGCGTGGCTTCTATCAAACACAAACTTAGAACTTAAATTTCATTTTTAAGCTTGCTCGTTACGCAACTACTTTGAGTGATATCGATAAACGAAGAGAGACTATCGATTTGATATATTTATCGCTTGCGCAGCATTGCCAGCAGCTTTTTTTGTTATTTACATTTTAGTTTTCAGCTGTGATGTGAACTTTACGTCTCCTTTTGGTCACTAAATAAATTTGCGCCAAAATTGAATACCTTTGCAACCTCGGTTCAGGGTATAAAAACGCTCCGTGTCGAACTGCAATGAAGAATTTCGTTGTAGTTCGTGAGTTCCCAAAATTTTACAAACTCTTGCAAAGCCTCACAGCAAGCACATGAGCTTTTACAATTTTGGTGCTGCCAAGCCAAATATAACCATACGTATATTACGTATACGTACGTATATTAAACAACTATGTGCATTGGAGTGCAGACCTAGCTAACTTATAGATGCGTAATTAATATGCTACATATGTATACAGTTGGTATTATGTACAAAGCAGTCACTTGGAAGTATTTATATATGTACTACCATTCCGTTTTCATGGCATGTTCCGCTTCACTTGCACACAACATAACTTTAAGATATCAAAAATCACGTTTTCTCAACAATTTAATTAAATTTTTAAGCGCAACTATAAGGCACTGTTTATTTTTTTAAAATATTTTTATTAAAAAATGAATACTATGCTCTAGGTGCTCGCACCTTTTCTTCTTTTCCTGCGTCTCCTTGGCACGATACTGAATTATAAACTGTATGAGCTCGACGGTTATGACACTTTGTCGGCTACTTTCACGCCTCAGACGACTCATGGCGCGCGCCCAGCAACAATTGCGTCAGGAACGAGGCTGGTAATGACGATAAGGCTGCAAACTTGTAAACGTTGACTTCAATATGCTTCCTGCTGTTGTGTTGATTCTTGGACATGGGATAGCCAAAATAGAACACTTTTCGACTAGGTAATTTTTGTTTATTTTTTTCTATTTTTTGCCAAATTTGCTTAACGTTTTTTTTTTTTTTGTATAGACATTGAAATTAATACATTTATCACTTGACGCGCATGAAACGTTTAGACGGCTTCCGCTTAAGCGTTTTGTTTAGCGGGCGGGTTTTGGCCAAGTTGTTGCCAGGGGCTACCGTGTCTGTTTTCGTAATTAGCGCAAAAAAAATGCGCTTTTAATGACACGTGTGCAAATATTAGACACTAACACTTTAAGCAGCCTTTATGTATGTACATACATATAGCTAAATATTTTCCAACTTGTCAACTTTTTTATAAAACACAAATATTTCGCGCTTTAATCCTTGCTCGAAAATGGCACGTGGCGCGCTTAGCTGTTTGCGTACTTGGCGCTTTGCAAGTTAAATTTAAACTAAAGCCAAAGGAATCGCAAAAAAATGCTACAACATCGCGAAAATGTCGAGCAGCTAGAAAAGCTAGTAAAGGAGTAGCCACAATTGCTGCCGCATTCGTCTTCTGGCGTTTTGCGTGCTTTCGACCAGGTCAAAAGAAAGAGGCAAAAGGCTAAGGCAAATACTTTATACGCTAGCAGCAGTAGTTGGCGTGCGTGCATAAGTTGTGGATACTTTAATGTATAAAGAAGACTACGAGAGGTAGAGAATAAGCGAGAAGTACCCCATCGGGGGCAAAGAGTGTTATAGATATTTGTGTACTGACTGGGCTGGCACGCCAACTGCTGAAAATGTATATCAATTATGTCAGCATTGGCCCGGTCGGGCAATAATGCAGAGTCATGGACTAAGCCACGAATATACTAACATAAATACAAATACAAGCCGGCAACAACGATTACTTATGTATAAGACTAAGTGCTGCACATAAGGCATATACACTAGCAGAAAAAAAAATGTTGCCATTTTTGGTCAAAAATTGCGTATACGACGATGTGACAAAACTGCGGATGTGCATTAAGCTCAAAGGTATTTAAAATCTTTGTTCATAATAATAATTTTTTTCTAGTTTTTTGTTATCTAAAAATAATACCAAACTTTTGACCAAGCTGGCTAAGATACTGGAAACTGCCCCCATCGATTTTTGAAAAGTAGCAATGCAAAAAGTTTTTCGCTAAATTTCAGTTTTTAAGCTTAACGCGTTTTAAAGTCCCAATTTTGCTCAGTGTACAAAAACGTACAATATTACAGATAAACATTTTTAGCCATTTCCACAAAACAATTACACAAAACGCTAAAAGGCATAAAAAAAAACAACAAGAACGAAGAATAGTAGAAAGAGAAATGGCAAGACAAAGCTGCTGCTGCCGTGCAAGTGTCTGATAAACACGACAACAACACGAAAGCAAGAAAGAACGAGAACAAGAACAGAAGAAGAACAAAAAAAAAATAAAAAAAATTAAAGCCTGTCCCAGCCACTCCGGGAACTTCCTTTTGTTTTATGACTTTGCATGCCAAGTTAAACCCAAGTTGAACCGGGCCCAGGGACAGGAAGTGCATGAAAAGTGCCATTAAACTTGGCCATGCCCAGAGAGCACTCAGCCTTAACCACAGTAGAGCACAGTGGCAGACCAGGCCCAAAGCTCAATTCGTCAACAATCATCATCATGAATGTCAAAAAGTTTTTCATAGTTTCTGTTGTGGTATGCTTTTGTTGCCAAAATTGCATTTCATTTCGTTTTGCTTCAATCAATTTTTGCATTTTGCACGAATCATGCGGAATAAATTGCGTTTTTTATAATAATAAATATTTAATTATTTTTGCCCATCTTTATGAGAGTTTTTCAGACTTTTTGTGATGGTTTGACGCTGTTTTCGGACTCGGAAGCCGTTTCCAATTATTGGTTAAGTTTACGCTTTTAAAATCAGTTAAATAAAGTTATTATTTTTTGTTTTTGGTGGTTTCAGACATGAATTGGTAGTAAACTATA